>CM053788.1:153223415-153388415 GCA_028749045.1 Cupressus sempervirens | reverse complement strand
AATATGTGAATGAGGGTAGGCACTACACTTTGACTTTTCATATAATGCAACAACTTAGCACTATTCAAATTCAGGTACTTGACACATACTATGTTACTCGACTCCAACTATGTTTTACTAATGCTCAACACCTATAGTGGATTCACTCAACATTAACTATTTTTTTTTTTTATGCTCACCTAGTATTACTTGCTCAGCTCCTGAACTTTCTCGGCTCCTTTTGTATCACTCAGCACACACTAGATTTTGCATTTTCTTGCCACTAACTAAAAATCTTCTTGGCATGAACTAGCTTACTTGACACTCACTAATGAACTTTTACAGACAACTTTGTTACAACTTATACTTCTAAAGTTTTTAAGTGTGGCCAACCTCTATATCTTCAAGTGTATTATCAATACATCATTTTATCATTATGTTAACTGATTCTTATACTTCATTACAAAACCATAACTCAACCTTTCCCTTAGGTACTTTTGTTACATCTTGTTGATCAAATCCTCTTTATCAATCAACTAAGTGATAGTACTTGGATCTTATACGCAATTGTCATTCCAAAAAATAGCTGGTTTGACATTAGTGAAAAAATAATGATTTAAAACATTCTTTATCAACAATCTCCCTCTTTGCAAACAATCTTCCCTCTTCAACAATGATCTTTTCAATCAGATTTCTAACATAGGTGATCCATGTGGTCAAGATTCTCAAAAAGAAAAATCAAAGGCTATGTTCCAAAAGAAAAAAAAAATGATTGGGAAGGATTAAGAGGTGAAAAAAATTGACAAAATTAAAAGATTCCATCCTTATTGAGGAAGGAGAAGAATTTAAAATGATTGGAGGAGAAAAATGATGGAGAGGTGGCTACCTTGAAAAAGGTGATTGTGCACATGATTAGAGATAATAAAAAATTAATTCTGTTTTAATTACAATAAAGAAGAGGATTCAGATTAAGTTAAATTTAAAACAAATAGATCCATCTATGAAAAAGTGATTAAAGGTAAGACAAAAATGAATTGCACTTTAACCAAAAATAAAAAGATTAAAGAAAATTTTAATCCAAATAAGTCCACCTAGGAAAAAGGAACTGAAGATATGACAAAATTAAAGGCACTTTAATTAAGGTGGAGAATAAGAAAAAATATCTGAATTAAAATAAATTTAATCCAAGTGGGGAGAATTCTCTCTTCTTTGTTTTATTATTTTTAAGTTTTTTTGAAAAGTGTTTTTCATGTACACATAGAATAAAGGAGATTTTTATTTAATTAAAAATTAGAAATTTATTTTAATTAAATAAGACTTAGGATAAGGTGGTCAAACCATAGGTTATAGTTGAATAAATAATAAATTGAGGATTTGATCAAAGATGAGTGATTGATAAATATGCAAAATTGATTAACCATAAGATATAGTCTAGTGTAGAGATTAAAAATGTTGAAAAGAAGGCTTATAGTTTACTAGACCATTTTTGGTTGATTACATTTACCCTCTTTTACTAATGTTTGAGTGATCTTAGACAACATTAAGTCAAAGACTGATGATGTCAAGATAGCTAATATAGATATGACTTTGAACATGATCGATCGAAGTATAGAGAGATAACTAACCCTAAACCTGTTCGAATGAGACTAGAAAATATAACAAGATTCTAATGCACAATTTGAAGGATAAAATCAAATACTAATATAAATATTGATAGATAAGATAGTACCAAAGTTGATATGATTTGATGAGAAGTGATATTTTCAAGATAAATATGTTAACATTAAGGTCAATTTGTCTATTAGTGACATAACACTTAAGTTAGTTGGTTTCAGTTGCTACCAAGCTAATCAATCAAACTACAGTTCATGACAAGCTTCATAATAGCTACTGAGCATATGAGATAGTTTATAATATTTCCTGAGCATAGTAGAGTATACCAAGCTTTCTAGTACAAGTGATGAAGATCTTAGTGTTAGCTGGCCTCTGTAGTGTTAACCAAGTATGTCAGTGTCTATCAAGCTTGCAGTGTTAACAAAGTGAATTTAGTGTTGACCAAGCCATGCAATGTCAATTGAGTAATTCAGTATCTACCAAGTTTCTCAGTATTCACCAAGTCATACAGTGTTGATCGAGTTCCACTACTTGAAGTGATTAGTATGGATTGAGATTCAATGTCAATTGAGTGCCAAAGAATGCCAAGTTTTGACAGTATTTGCCAAATGTTAGAACATCACCAAGTTGATTTCAGAATATGAGTTACAATGATGGGTTGACTTTGTGAATTATGATGAATTTGGTACTATAGCCAACTCGAGAAGGTAATTAAGTGGATTGATATATATATATATATATATATATATATATATATATTGTATCATATCCAAAGATAAGAAGTAACAAGTATGTGAACAAGTAAGAAGTAGATGAGTGCAAATTGAAGAAGGCTATAAGAAATATAAGGAAAAGAAGAGATTTATCTATCATAGTCAGGTGATCATTGCAAAACAAGGAATCTCATTCAGCAAAATAAATTTGCAGATCTGAGATCAATCGTTGGTTCATTCTAATAGGTGTATTAGTCAAATCCTCTAACAAGGTGGACTTAACAATCTTATTCCAAATCTACTAATACAATTCATACTTCATTGTATGTTTGTAGATCCTTTAACGAGGTGGACCTAATAGTCCTTATTGCTCCTAACAAGGTTGGTCATCAGAAGTGACCAATTGTAAGCCTTAATAGGCCAACTTTATACTACAATCATAAAGCTTGTGGGTATCATCCGCACCCCAATTTTACTTTCTATTTTTCAAAGTTTTTGGGTTACCATATCTTGTGTCAAAGTGTTATGAATGTTTTATTGCTTTCATTATTCCATACATGCAACTAGATCAGATTATGCAATGATGGTTTAATTGGTTAATTAAGTTTAAATTTTTGTTGGTTCTTGATTCACCCCTCTCCTCTTAGTAACCTAGTCAATATTACATTTCCAACAATTGGTATCAGTTCATTTTTTCTCACATCAAAAGTTTAGTAACTTGAAAAAAGATCGGAGGCAATGGAAGTCTATATATTGGAGAAATCTATTGAGAATGAAAAGTAGGATCTACAATTGGCCATCATTCAACTCAAGAAATCAAAGTAGAAATTCTCTCAATCTTTGAAAAGAAGAAAAGATCTTGCAGCACAAATGAATGACAATCTCTACACCGAAGAAATAATTGAAGACATATATCAAGAAAGAAGTTTAGATGAAGATGATACAACAATCATAAATCTACTTGACAAGAATATTACTCTTCATGAAGAAGTCAAAAAGTTGAAAAGAGAACAAGAAATTCAATCAGTCATTTTACGTGAAGTCATGGAACAAAGGGACAAAGCCAATGAACAAATAGAAGTAAAGGACAATAAAATTAATCAACCATCTCTTCAAAAAATAGATCTGATTGGTCAACTCAATGACACAATTCAAGAGTTTATCAACTTGAGGATAGAAAATGAAAGATTGAAGAATGATCTCAACTTAAAGAAGAATACCAATGAGAGGACAATGAATTCATAGGAAATTGTGAATTAGCTAGATAAGCAAACTCAATTTAGACAGAAATGCAAACCTAGATTAGAATATACAGAAGAAGTGAATATTCTCAACAAGGAGCTCAAAAGAACAAAAGGCCTACATGTAGTCATTATGGAGAAATAGGTCATACATAAAACAAGCGTTGGAGCAATGGTAAATCAAATTTAAATGACAAATGTTGCAGCTGGAACAAACCAGTATATAGAGCAAGTGAATGCACAAAGAAACCTAACTTTTAAGGAAGGTGTCACAACTGCAACAAACAAGGAAATAGATCTTCATAGTACAAGACCAAGAAATGAAACTCAAGAGAAATAATTGTCAAAGCTATATTTGGTTGGGATTGCAATGCATGGTGTAGATGTCACTATTGTGGTGATTTTGGATACATTGGAGAAAACTACATAAAACATCACATAAGGAAGAGAGATACTACAAAGAGATGTTTTGTATGTATAGAACTTGGACATCTTGCAAAGAACCGTATGAATAGATGAAGAATTGAAGATAAAATTAAACCAAAGGCTAACAATAATTTTAAAAAAATGAGGCAACAGTGGGTGCAAAAATCTCCAGAGAATGCAAGCCAAAGTCATGAAGTTGTTGACACCCAATTCAATGAGTTGGGTGACTCAACCATTTCAACTTAAACATCCATGGAGAATACTAGAATTGATATTTGGAAGAAGACATCCCATATTAGTTCCAGTCAGCAAGTAGAAGATCTATATTAGTATTCAATATGTACAAGGATCATTGAGCTATGATGATAGTTGAAGACCTTACCGAGAAAGGTCAGGTTGCATATCTTTACCAAGTTTTGGATATAGATATCGAGTGGGTGACTATGCCAAGTGCCAAGTGTAGAATGAGTGGTGGTAGTTCCTACCAAGTCAAGAGACTTTACCAAGTTGAAGGTGTCTTCCAAGCAATAATGATCAAAGTGAGTGGAGGACAGCTTGTCACCAGGTGAACATTTGTACAAAGCATTGATGGAAATGGTAAAGACTAAATTTTGTTAAAAGAAGGAAATTGGTTGAATTATTTCACCATATATTTTTACAGCTTAGAGAAAAGAGTGATTTTAGAGCCTTAGAGTGATTCAAGTAGTTGTTGTTGAACATTTCTCCTGTGCTTGAAAGTTTAACTGAGCAGAATGGTGTCTTCTATAAGCAAGGTGAAAAAGGGTTCAAAGATGTTGGTTTGTGGAGTTGATTTCAAGGCTCCCATATTCAAATTGAGTCTAGTAGTTGTAGAGGTGCTTGACCCTATTAGAGTGCAATCTCATATTCTACCAAGGGTACTTCTCATTCATGACATTAGGGAATTTTATCACTACTCAATTCAAGAACTGGGAACCCTAGAGATTAACTAGGCATATAATGAGTTATGTGTGGATGGTGTTTTAAAACCTATGCATAGACACCTAGGCACAAAGGGTTTGATACATATTCTACATATGCTAAGGGATTTCCAGGGAAAATGGATTAGATTCATCCTAAGCCAAGTTCATGAAATGCACTTGTGGTTAGATCACCCTATCTAGATTACAAAGAAGATGATCCATAGGATAACCAAGTTGTCGATGTTGAACAAGGAAAAGACCACAAAAACCCTAGGTCAGGTTGAACTAGCCAATAGAACTCTTAGTGAGTGGGATGGAAGAGGCATGAAGCTAAGTGGAGTTATAGACATGGAGTTGAAGTTTTGCATCCATGTGATAACACATAAGATATACATCTTGAGTTGTTTGAACAACATATCATGTGAAGCTATTGACCTAACACTAAATGTGGTGAAGAAAACCTATCCTTCAACCTTACCAAGCTAATGTTGAACCAATTTAGCAAGAACATGGAGAGCATCTAAGTCTCGAAGAACAATCCAAGTAAGTTTGGTTCTTTGTTGACTTGTTTATTCTTCTATGTACAAATTTTTTTTCCTTCAAAAGGAACTATGGTGTGGAAAAAGGATACACTAGTTCTATATCAAATCAATGAATTTATAGCAGAGATGGGTGAAAATTTCAAAAGTATACTGGTAATTAATATAAAACATATTCATAATACCAAGGAATTTGGTAAAGGACTATAAGCAAGAGATTTGTTTTCTGGTTGATTGTGACAAGGTCTAAATCCAAGTAGTTAGGCCTAGAGTGGCATGGGTTAAACCTATGGGATATGAGGTTAACATAGATGACACCAAGCACATCATTGAGGTTCTCCTGAATGAGCCAATAGACCCCAAGGCACCTTATTTTGGTACCTATGAGGAGGCTAAGGCTAGAATTGAACTTGAAATCAAATTACCTCAAGCAATGAAAGGGGAAGGAAGAAAGTGGAGAAGTTACTTAAGGCCACTAAATCTTCTAGTCCCCCTCTCTTGATAACTAAAGGACAAGGTGATGACCTTGAAGAAAAAGAATGTGAAGAAGAATATGCAAAGGAAGAGGAACCTATAGAGGAAGATCTTCCCAAGAAGAAAGGGAAGCTAATTATAACAAAAATTGCAAAATTATCCCTTGCTATGTTCACAAAAAGAGTAGCAAAATCCAATAAGAAACTTAAGCTTGGAGAGGATGAAGATGAAGGTAAACAAATAATATTTTAGAAGATTGTCCCTACCTTTTCTGAAATATTGAAAATATTAGAAGAAGGAGGTGGCATGGGATACTTCAAGTCTCTTAGGTATGACACTAGAAGTGTAGAGGAGAAGAAATAAATTGAGCGCACCCCAGTGGCAAGAATGGCAAAATGGAAATACTCTTCAGATGAGCTGAAAGCTCAAGTTCCTGATGTAAGAAAATGCAATAAACATTGTAAGAGACATCAAAGAATAGACCTTGAGACAAATCATGTCAATTCTTAGTGATAAAGAGGTAAAGAAATCATTAAAGGAGAATGAAATAAAGTTGACTCTAAAATTTAATTCATTATTGATCCTATCAAAGGATATTGAGCCAGTTGTGAAGTCCAACACCATACCATGGAAGAACAACTATGGGATGCACAAACCCAATGATCAATTGTACAGATTGATGACAAGGATGATGATGAAGAAGAAGAAGATGTGGTAAAAGATAATGAAGATGTGTAAATAGAAGATGAGGAAATAGAAAATGTAGAAGGAGATGATGTTGAAGAAGAAGAAGATCAAGAAGCTACAGGAGGAGATATTCCTAAGATTTAGAGCATTCAGGAATTTGATGCAATGAAGATAGTAGCAGAGGTTATGGCCTCCTATCCTCATTCTTTAAGAAAAGCCTTAGTGCAACCTAGCTCTAAGAAGGCTTCTACTGAGTTGGTTAAGGTAAACACTCAATTACCAAGCACCCAACCAATCTATAGATTATCATTATTGAGTGTTATGATGAGTAAAGTTAATGTCACTTTGTCTACTAAGTAGCAGGCTCCATTCTTTCCAACATTAGGCATTACTAAGCAACAATGCCATTAGTATTATTTCTTCAAAATTTGTTGTTGTTTCTAATTATTCTACTATTGTTTCATTACTGATTATATCCATAATAAGTGCAATGACATTTGAGGTCAGTCCTCAACCAAGCACATATGTTTTGAGAAAAGGAAAATAAAATTTTCCTTCTTCTACTCAAAAAGAAAACGGTAAAGAGGTCAAAGCCTCTAAGGAAGAGATTGATCTAGAGGAGGACATTGCAATATCAAATTGGAATCTTTCCAATCTAACCCCTAATCATATGCATACCCTTAGTGAGCTTTGGAAAAAGAGGGTTAAACAAAAAAAGCTTAGAGAAGAGAAGAAAAATAAAAACCAAGTTCTTGAATCTATCAAGGTCATATTCGTTGATGCATTAAGTATTTACATTGATGAGAAGCAACCAATTTTTAACCAACTTGTTGAAATTGTTCACAAGTATAATGAGGCACAAAATGGAAAAGAAAAACTACTCTAGAGGGTAGAAATAAAGTTTGAAAATAAAGTTTTGGAGCAGGTAGCACAGAAGATAACTATTTACCAAGTAGAATTATCTAGTATTCTTGCTACACTTGAAATTTATATAAATAATGTTGTTTCTTTATTTTTCATGTTAAGTGATACATATATCTTCACTAAGGAAATAAAGGAAAAACTATCCAAGATAGATGAGGAATTAAAGGCAAGTGCACAATAATTGTCACTTGATCCCAGTTGTAGCTCTACACATTTTGTGAAGATCAGGTACTTGATAGATATTTGAGTAGAATTATTAAGGGAAGAAGATAGAATTAGGGTAAAACTTGCAAATATTCAAGGCATGATCTTTTCTAACATGGATGCACTGCAAAAGCATATTGCACATGCAGAGACATTGATCCATGACAATAATTTCTCCATAGCTAACCACAAGATGGAAATTCCAACAAAAGTATAGATAGCCTTGAATGCATCTAAGATATTTCAAGAGAATTGGGACAAGACCATGGAAATAATTTTGAAGGTACATAGTGATTTCTTGTCACACTTTGGTATTAACTTGTAAATATTTTGCACCATTGGCATTTATGTCAAAAGGGGGAGAAGATTATTGGTTTATTATCATACTCTAGATATATTTATGGGGGAGAGATATATGTATGAGGGAGTAGTAATATGAAAGGAACTAATGTATTAATATTATAAAATATGTTTACAAAAGAAATCTTGAAAAAAAAAAATTAAAGTAAAAACAAAGTAAGAGGTTATCGAGAAGCTGCAACAGACAACAGTCAAAATTGAATTGAAGACCTACATTGTTGATAAGGGGATTTTTGACTTTCAATTTTGAGAATTCATATTTTTGGTATGGTAAGTATTTTTTCCACTAATGCCAAAGGAGGATATTGGTTAAATTAAGTTAAATTCATCTATTAGTGACTTAACACTTAAGTCGGTTGGTTTTAGTTGATACTGAGCTAATCAATCATACTATAGTTCATGATGAGCTTCATCATATCTATTGAGAATCTAAGAAATATTACAATATTTTCCAAGTGTAGTAGAGTCTACTAAGATTTCTAGTACAGGTGATGAAGATCTTAGTGTTAACCAAGATCTGTAGTGTTAACCAAGTATGTCAGTGTCAACCAAGCTCATAGTGTTAACAAAGTGAATTTAGTGTTGACCAAGCCGTGCACTATCAACCATGTAATTTAGTATCTATTGAGTTTCTTAGTGTTCACAAAGTCATACAGTACTAACTGAGTTCCTACTACTCAAAGTGATTATTATGGACCGAGCTTTAATGTTAATTGAGTGCTAGAGAATGATGAGTGTTGGTAGTGGTTGCTAAGTGTTAGAACATCACCAAGTTGTCTTCGTTAATTTATTTACAATAGTGGGCTAACTTTGTGAATTATGGTGAATTTGGTATTGTAGCAAACTCTAGAAGGTAATTAAATGGATTGATATATATGTAATACATTGTATCATATCCAAAGATAAGAAGTAACAAGTATGTGAACAAGTAATAAGCAGATGAGTGTGAATTGAAGAAGGCTACAAGTAGTATAAGGAAAAGAAGAGACTTATCTATCATAGTGTGGTGATCAATGTAATTCAAGGAATCTCATTCAGCAAAACAAAGTTGCAGATCAGAGATCAATCACTAGTTCATCCTAATAGGTGCATCAATCAAATCCTCTAACAAGTACAGACTTAACAATCTTATTCCAAATCTCCTAATAGAGTGCATACTTCATTGTATGTTTGTAAATCCTTTAACAAGGTGGACCTAATAGTCCTTATTGCTCCTAATAGGGAAGGTTATCAAAATTGACCAATTGTAAGCCTTAACAGGCCAACTTTAGACTGCAGTCATAAAGCTTGTGGTTATCATCCCCACCCTAGTTTTACTTTCTATTTTGGAAGGTTTCTAGGTTACTATATCTTGTGGAAAAGTGCTATGAATTTTTTATTTCTTTCATTCTTTCATACATGCAACTAGATAAAATTATGTGGTGATGATTTAATTGGTGAATTAAGTTTAAATTTTTATTTGTTCCTAATTTACTCCTCCCCTCTTAGTAACCTAGTCTATATTACATTTTTTACAAGATGATAGATCAAGAGTTCGCCCTAAGAAAAGAAAAATATATATAAATAGAAAAATCAAGTTGGAGTATAGATTATTCCTACCGTCTCAAGTTCAAAATTTAAATGAGGTAGAGGGAATATAGAAATGAGATTGATTTGATCAAATTGAACTTAATACAAGGGTCATGATAATAGATGAGTGATTTAGGAAGCATAGAACTAAGTTTTACCACCAAGCTTTGAGAATTTTTCCCAGTTTGATTGAGATGATGAAATATGAGAATTAGATCAATCATAGAAGAGATGTGATGAAAATGGTAAATAAATAAAGGTGAGGAAGTGGTATAGAAGAAGAAATGATAATTTCCTCAAAAGATTCAAAAGATTTTCCTCAAGAGGGTTAGTCAATTGCACTGAAGGGAAAAAACTAGATCCTAATTTTGATAGTCAATATGAAATTATATTTTGATTTTGATCCAAAAAATGGATCTAGGATGTTGAAATTAGGTTAGGGTGTAACTAATGGGGAAATATGAGACTTTGAAAAATTAGGTCAAAATGCTATATAAGTGGTCCAAAAGGATAGACAAATATGATGATATCATTAACCATTTGGATTACACTAAAATTAAAAAGGTGATGATGAGAAAAATACCAAGAAATGATAATGACATGATTGAGGGATAGAAGAAAGTATAATTGAATGCAGTTGACATCACATCCAAAAGTGATGAAGGAGACTCTTCAAAATGGAATGAAAAACTTACATGCAACCTAAGATGCAAACTATTATAAAGGTGAAAAGTGTTGTTTTAGCAAGGGTATATTAGATAGGTCCTTGATTTTATAATCAATCCTTAAAATATGGGAACCTAGCATAAGCATCAAATTCATAGAGGCCAAGGTGACTCACTAGTAGACTCCCTAAGTTTAATGTTACAAGACTAATTTTGTGCCAAGGCATAAGCACTAGGATAAGCATGAGTACAACCTTGCATGATAAAACACAATGAAACAATCAAGGATAATGCCCCAAATATCCTAAGTGTCCAAAGGGGTCAAAGAAAGAGACACCTAAGATCATCAAGATTTCACCCACAGGTAGAAATTAAAGAAACATGCCCCATTTCCCCAAATATCTAAGTGTCAAATTCATGAGCTAATAGATAAAAGTGCATAGGTCTCAAGTAGCTCTTGTTTCCATGTTTGCACCACTTGGAAGGACATTTTTTCAAGATTGTTTATGTTTTTTTTTTTTTTTTTTTGCATATTTTGATATTTGATTTTTTTGGTGATATATCTAAGTACGTATAGCTTGAATTTCACTAAGACGATCATTTTTTAAAGAAATTTTACACTTTTTATTATTTTATTTTATTTTAAATAAAATGATTTAGGGACTGCTTGTTCTCAAGAAAGATCACATTGTTTTGTCCTAGTGTTTAGCAAGGTATTGGGTATGATGGATTAGCAAGCTAATAGATAAGATGGATAGCCAATGATGCATAAAGCAAAATGCAGGTGATCCCCAAGGACTATCTCTTCAAGATTACCCAAGCTAGGGAAAGGGGAAAATAGTCATACAAAGAATGTTTTGGATAAGAAATGGAAGCCAATGAGTGAAGTAGCATACAAGATAATCACATGATGTCATGAAAGCATATAGCCCAAAAGAGTGGACATGTTAGAAGACTTAAAAGAGTCATGTTTTATTCTTTATTATGATCAAGACCAAGGTATTAATTAGATGGGATAGTGATAGGATAGAAAAATAAGGATAAAGCTAATTTGGAGGCTATGAGTGAATGATTAGGAATAAGAAATGTCATGGTAGGATAGCTGATGGATAAGATAGTCAATATTGATGGATAGTTCAAAATTATCAAGATCAAAGGTGAAAGAGGGAAAAGTTGAATGATGGAGGATTACACATGTTTCCTATTAGCTAGGTTTTCATCATGGTACTTGATTAAGGTGCCATAAGAAGTGGTTTTCAACATACGAAAAATTTATTTCTCTTTATTTTTTCTACCAAGGCACATGTTTACTAGGTTTTCACCAAAGCACTTTTTTGTTTTACTTTTTCTTTGTTTTTTCCTATTTGAATTGTTGGAAAGAATTCAAGACTTTCTCTTTCAATAATTCTTCTCTTGAAGGATATGTTGTGTTAGTGTAGTTCCGCTAAAAGGTATGCTCAAATATGTTGATAATGTGATGCAAGGAAGATGGTAGACAAACTAAAAGAATATTATGTACAAAGTTCTAGGATTTGGAAGGATACAAGGAAGGATAATAAGTAAATATAGAATTGAAAGGATTGCATAAGGTTTCATGAAAAATTAGGCAAGATCAACATTGAAATGCTTCCTTGATGAGTTGTGGAATGATGGGGTAATTATGGATGAAATAGCTTTAGGTTTTGATATATGAGATGGTAGGAGGCTTTTGGAAGAAGATGAAGTGCAAGGATTTGGAAGAAGATGGAATAGAAGCCTTTGGAAGCTTGAATGCCAACTTTTATTTGTTCTCAATATTCAAGTCTTTCAAAAGAGACTTGGAAATCCATATAGATTTTGAATTTTCTTTTTCTTTGGATCCTTTAGAACACATTTTGTTCATGATGGATTTAGGAACCCACATTTGCTTTGCTTAAGTTGTTTGGCTAGTAGAACATTGTGGTCTTTTGATTATTTCTTATTTATTTTCATTCACATGGAAATTAGATAGGACATAGTGATTTTTATTTGTAAATGGATTATTTTCCTTCTTTTTATGTTGTGCATCCAAACGTATTGCAAAAGACTTGGTATTTCTGGATGAAAAAGGTTGATATTGAAGACTTGGATGGATGGGTGGATGGAAATGTTTCAAGGATGAATTTTTTTTATGATCTTGAGGTATGATGGGAGAAGTAGACAAAAAGCTAGGAGAGAAAGGTATAGGAAATGGAGAAACATAAGGTCTCAATATAGATGGAAATTCTTAAGGCTTTAGCTTTTATGGATAATGAAAAAGGATGGATTTGGAAAATTCAAATTGATAATGGACAGATATATCAACATCTTTAGATTGAGCATCATGATGAAGGCTACCAATAGGCTCATTAATATCTTTCATATGAGAAATATCTTAGATAAGAGAACTTGAAGATTCAGGGTATTTATTCTAATGAAAAGGCTTATGAAGAATAGTGGATTTATGATGTGGATATAAAGAATTACTATAAGAAAATGAGGAGATTCTTCAATCTTTAAAAGTAACTTTGGATGGCATAGACATAGCACTTTTCTCTTCATATTCAATAAGATGAATACAAGTGTTGGAATTAGTATCCTTATCTTTCTTGGAGATGTATGAGACATGGGATATGATTTGATGCATTTTCCTTGAGATGGAGGAATTACATCTTGAAGGAGGTGAAAGGATTCTTGATCTTTATCTTTCTCGATACTCTTATATTTATCATTTTGAGCATCCTCTTGACATGGAGACACTTGCAAGGACAAGAGAGAACATTGTGTTTGCATGATAGGCTCTATAAGAGGCAATGAGGGACTATTTTGGGTAGTCATAATAGGCATGGTAGTGCATGAAGGTTTAGGGTCTTTGGTCTTAGTAGCATTGAAAAGAATTTCAGCCCAATTATTTTTAGCTTGGGTGTCTTTTAGAGGTGTCTCTTGAGGGTAGAGACAAACATTACAAAAAGCATTAGGATCTCTATTTGATGGATTCATGTTGGAAATATTTGATGTTTTAGGAGATGCATGAGTGTTGAAATAACTATAGGCTATAAGGGGACCACTACTAGACATTGGCTCATCATTATGATTTTTCTCAAGAGTAGCATCCTCAATAAGAATATTAGACACCTTGTTTGGTGGATGTAGCCCAAGAATTGGGTGAACCACATTAAATCTTTGTGTCTTATGTTATTTTATGTGTAATTTATTATGTTTCATATTCATTATATTTGTATTTAATCATTATTTATGTCTCATTAATCATAATAAATGTCAACATACTAGTTATTTTTTGAAGACTAGAAGAGTAGCAGACAAAGATTGTATTTGTATGGTTTGAGGATTGCATATCATCTTATGTTCACTTAGTATTATGTTCTAGAGTATTTCTAGATGCTATAGCTAAGAGCTCATGTGGAGATATGAAGATTTTCCAAAGTTATGAAGGATTTGGTGAAGGCAGCTTTCGAACTACATTTTTGGAAAGTGAGTACTGATGTTTGGAGTTTATCTCCTAATAGAGATGGAATCTAGTTGAGTAAGATGAGTTAGAATTTGAAGACATTTTGAAAATGCATTGGTCAAATGGGCATAATCATATAATCAACAAATGTGAAGTTATGAAGACTATGAAGCGACAAATTGCTTATAATTGTGAAAAGATGCAATATTGTAATGTAACATGTAATGTAATATCTTAAATTAGTCCTATATTATTATTATAAATTTGGAAAGCCTCAAGGAAAAGTCATAATTTATTATAGGAAGTGGTATAAAGGAAAGTTCATTTCCTCGAGGTAGGGTGTGGAGTAAAAAGTGTGATGTATTGTCATATCTATTTGATGTATTATGCAAGCTTACATGCAAATATCTTTTGGATCATGGAAGAGATTGGTGAAATTGAGGTGCAGTGAGCTTACAAGGAACTCTATTATGGAAAGATAAGTTATTGTTTTACATCTATTAATGTACACTTGTATTATTTAGTAAGGACAATACACTAAATCTATTTGGACAGTGGGTCCTTTTGTCTTCCTCTCAACTCCAAACAAGGTTGGCACAATTCCTAACAAGATTTGAATCTCCTAATAGGGATTCAAAGTCTCCTAACAAGAACTCATATGTACTAATTATAATCCATTGAGTCCTAATAAGGTCCATCCTTTCACAATGAACTTTTATATTAGTACATCATCTTGAGGGCAACATCCTCATCGAGGTTTTCTCTCTAATCAAGAGTTTCCCCAGTTAACATATCTAGTGTTATTATGCATGGTTATATTTCTATGGTTGTTTCATCAACTATTTATATGTTTCAGAGTTAAAGAAGATATTAAGAGTTATTTTAATTGCATAACTTATTCACCTCCCCTAGTTATCTTAGTGGACTTTACTTTCTAACAATTGATATCAGAGCATTAGGTCCTTTAAGAAAAATCTTAATATCTTAAGGAGGTCTATGGCACATTTTAGGAAAGGAAGTCTAAAGTTTGATGGAATTAACCATGATATTTAGGAAGAAAAGATGAAGACATATCTTCTATGCATGGGTATAGATTATTGGTTGGTGACTAAAAATAGTAAAGATGTGATTAAAGAAGACAAAATTGAAGAATGTTAAATAATAGAGAAAGACACATTCATGTACAACATGTTTTCTAGAGAAATACTATTATCAACTCTTCCTAAAACTAAATCTAGTCAGGTTAAATCTTTAAGAATTTCTTATGAAATTTAGAATGCTTTACAAAGTACATTTGAAATTAATTAACATGCTCAAAAGGTTAGATTATAGAGTTGGATATGCTTATTTCAAGATGAAAAAATTATGGAAGATGAATTTGCAAGAAGTTATTTTGGTAGAATATCAGATAACATTATAGGAACTAAGACTTGTATAGGAGAGAAATTAGAAGATGAAGTTGTGTGGAATATATTAAAGACACCTGTATACAAATAGGCAACACATATGATTGAACAAGTTATTCCCTACACTTTTGATTTTATAGGAGAGAATCTTCTTGGGAGATTATAGTCTACTAAAATGAGGATGAGACAAAGTGGAGAATTTTCTAACATTGAAACTACATGTACCACACTAAGTGTCAAACCTATGTTGACAAGGAGTGCAAGTAAAAGTTGAGATTATCCAAGTAGTAGCTGAAAAAAGTGGATGAAGTCAAGAAGATTAAGAAAGGACTTCTCCTACTTATGAAAAGAAAACCTAAAGGTAACATAATCTTTAAGTGTTGGACTTGTAATGAATTTGGTCATTATTCTTCTAAATTTCCTAAGAGAGTAAAGAAGTTTAGAAAACCTTATAAATCAAGAATGCCTAAGGATTGCCTCTTTGCTAATGAGAATTATTTTGATTTTGATTAGGAAGAATTCTTGAGTGAAAATGATGATTAAATACGATTTTTATATTAAGGATGAAAGCCCTAAAAAAGAATAAGTTGGAGAAGAAAAATAATTCATATCACAAGTTGAAAAGAAGATATCTGAACGGACTATAAATAGTGGTTGTTCCCATCATATGACTAGAGATATGAATAAGTTTTTTGAGTTTAATAGCTATGATGGAGGAGTAGTTAGAGCTAGAAATAATGCATTCTTTCATATAAAAGGAAAAGGATCTATTACACTTGGTAGAAAGACTAACACTAGTGATGTTTATTTTGTGGATCATTTTAAATATAATCTTTTGAGTGTTGGACAACTAGTTGACAAAGGATATTAGTTGTAGTTTATAGAGAAGACTTGCATTATCAATGAAAAATGACACATTAATTGTCAATGGTAGAAGGACAAGAGGTAATATATTTAGGTTTTATCCTACTGAGATGACATGCTTAGTTTCAAAGGTTGGTGATACTTGGTTATGACATAAGAGATTTTTTCATATCAACTTTGATAACATTGTGAAGTTTAGTACTACTTTTGCAATTAGAGATTTTCCTAAGATTGTGAAACCTAATAACATGGTGTGTAAGGAATGTGTAAATGAAAAAAAAAAGTTTAAAAATTCATTTCCAAGTAAGAAATTTACAACCTCAATAGAGTTGGAGATTGTACAAATGGATTTGAGTGGTCCTACAAAGACTAGAGTATTCTATGATGAGAGATATTTTATGATTCTTGTTGATGATTTCACTAGAATGATGTGGGTTTTGAGAAATTCAAGATATTTAAGAATAGAGTTGAGAATGAATTTGGTTTAAAGTTTAGATGTTTAAGATCTAAAAGAGGAGGAGACTTTACATCAAATGAGTTTAATAATTTTTGTGAAGGTAATGGTATAAAGATATCACTTTCATCCTTAAGACACCTGAACACAATGGGATAGCAAAAAGGAGGAATAGAATGATAACAGAGGCAACAAGAGTAGTGCTTCTTTAAAATAATATATTAAAAAAACTTTTGGAGAGAAGTAATAAATATAATAGTAATAGAGTACAAATTAGGCAAGGCACTAGTAAGACACCTTATCAACTTTGATTTGGACATACAACTTCTGTGAAGTATTTTAGAATCTTTGGAAGTAAATTTTACATTAAAAGAGATGATGAAATTAGAGATTTTGATTTGAGAAGTGATGAAGGTATGTTCCTTGGATATTCATTGAAAAGCAAGGCATATAATTTTTTCAATCAAAGATCAAAGACTATTGTTGGGAGTGCTAATGTGAAAGTTGATGAAAAGTTTAGAATTTAGGAAAGGATGCTTGATTATAATTTTGATGAAGAGACTAATCCAAGAAATAACAAGGAGAATTTTGAGCAAGAATTATTTTATGAGACTAACACTAATTTGCAAACTAAAATTTAGAGAGAAGAAAAGAGAAAAGAACCTAGATCTAAACCTAAAGTAGAAATTAAAGTTGAGATAGTGACATCTAATAGAAATCTAATAAAAATTCATCCTATTGAATAGATAATTGGAAACAGAGATAAAGGTGTCATAAAAATAAACAAGGTGCAAAAAGAACTATATTTTATTTTTCAAGTTGAACCTAGGAAGGTTGATATAGCTTGTAAGGATGATTATTGGATAAAATCTATGAATGAAGAATTAGACCAGATTGAGAAAAAGAAAATATGGGAATTGGTTCCTAGACCTAAGGATAAGAATATTATTCAAAATAAATGAATAAAGAAGATGAAGTTGTAAGAAAAAAATCAAGATTGGTATTTAAAGGTTAGTCATAGCAATAATGAATTAGTTTTTGAAGAAAATTTTGTACTTGTTGCTAGATTAGTAGTAGTAAGAATGTTTTTGGCATATATGCCTAACAATAATTTTAAAATTTATTTGATGGATATTAAATCATCTTTTCTAGATGGATAGCTTGAAGAAGAAGTATTCATTGAGAAACCTAATGGTTTTCCTTTGGTAGATAAAGATGAAAAGGTTTGAAAATTGAAAAAGGTATTGTATGGATTGAAACAAGTACCTAGAGTCAGGTATGAAAGATTGGATAAACACTTGACAAATTTAGGATTTATGAAAGGTAATATTGATAGCAACTTGAATTTGAGAAAATATGAGAAATTAATTATTTATTTTTGTAGTGTTTGTGGATGGCATTATTTTTGGAGGAAATAATAGAGCAAATGAGGCATTTTCAGAGAAGATAAAGATTATAGTTTTTAGATTGTACAAAATAATGATGGTACTTTAATATCACAAGCTAAGTATCTTAAATAATTATTGAAGAGATTTCATTTGGAATGTTGTAAACCTATTCAAATGCCTATGGTAACTAGATGTAATTTTTTTAGCAAATAAGAATCCCCTGTTGTTGAACCAAAAAAACTATAGATCTATAATTGGTGAATTGCAATATTTCACACACACTAGAACTAATATAACTAATGCAATTGGAATTGTGGCAATATTTCAAGAAGATCCTAAGGAGACACATTATACAAAACTAAAAATAATTTTTAGATACTTTAAAGGTACAATTGATTATGGTTTATGGTATGACAAATCAAATGATTTCACTCTATGTGCATACACTAATGTAGATTGGGAAGGAAGTGTAAATGATAAAGAGCACCAGTAATGGAGCATTTTTCTTGGGAGGAAGATTGGTTTCTTGGATAAGGAAGAAATAGGATTGTATTTCATAGGAGTATAGCTGAAGTAGATTATGTAGCAATAAAAAACAATTTTAATCATATTTTTTGGATGAAGAAAATTTTGAAAGACATTGGGATTGATTTTATAGAGCCTATTATCATACATTGTGATAACACAAGTATAGTGAGTATGTCAAAGAATTTAGTTTTACATTCAAAATCAAAGCATGTATCTATTAAGTATCACCTTTTTCAAAGAAAAAGGTGTAGAGAAAGAGATCATATTCAAGTATGTTAGCACAAAGGAGAAGATAGCAGACATATTTACAAAACCTTTGGAGTGCACATGCAAGTACTTGAGAGGTATGCTTGGGGCTATGCCCCAGCCTGATTTTTAGTATTTAATGTAGATATTGCATTAATCATTTGGTAGAAAAGAACTATTTCTTTTATCTAGACTAGATACTTGATGCTTCTCCTATGATGGAGAATTTTTGTTTGAGATAAGTTATGAAGGAATCTTGGTAACTAGTATTTAATAGTGTCTTTGGACACTTAAGCTTATTTGAGATCATACTTAGAGAATTGACTCAATGATACCTTTTCCATTGATGTTAATGGGGGAGAGGGATAGTAAATGAAAAACATCCTATGATAATGATCATTCTATGGGAGAGAGATGTGCTTAAGAGAGATTCATGTTGATTGACAAAGAAAATTTTATTGATGAAGATGATTTGAAAATACGTTGATGTATGGGGGAGATTAACACCTTCCTTGTGCACATTGGTTGATAACATTTTGTTAGTCCCTAATGAGGAGCTTCTTCTAATAAGATCTTTCTAGCTCTTCCCAAGATACTCCTAGCCCACTATAGGATCTTCTCTCCTAACCCTAACCTAAATGATCCCTATACATTCCCCTTTCTCCAAGAAACTCTCCCAACAATTCAAATCTCAATGCCATTCTCCCAATTCACCTAGTATGCATTCTTTGGCCTAGATTTCTAGAACTTCTCTAAATGTACCAAGTGCCTCAAAAATAAGTTTAAACCTTCCTCGTGAGGTTCTTGAATCATATCCCATCATTTAACGCCATTCTTTTGATTTTCTCTCACACAAATCACCAAATTGACTAGTTAGGCCTTATAGCCCTAAGAGCCCCTATTAGCCCTCCTAGAAACAAGGAAAGTGCTATAACTCACAAAAACCCTTAATAAGGCCCCTTGGTGTATACTAGAATTTTTTTCCCTACGATCAACCCTTGAATATTTTGTAGGTCTTTGGTTCTAGCATTTTTATACAATATGGATTCAGAAAACCCTACTTTAAAAGGTTTTAAAGGCAATGATAATTGTTTCTCCTTCACAATCATAAAACTCCTTACCCAACCTAATCCTTTGATTTTTTCTCCCTTCATACATGTATCCTACATTTTCCACTCAAGATGGACCAATGTCAATCATCTATTCATCACAAAACCTCTTTACAAGCATCTCCTTGCACCTTGCCAAGCTTGTCTACTTGCCTAGGGAGTGCTTGGAAAAATAGCATTTGGCCCTTTGCAATCTCCACAAACTCTATTTACACTATGTATATAGGATATTTCTTGTTCTCCAAGATCCATGGTGTTTAGTCCAAGGACACTCAGGCCATAGTCCATTTCATTCTTGCAACACAAAACTAGACAATAGTATTACTAGAAACAAATAATTTTCTAAACCCTATCAAATGCTTATTTGAAAATAAAAAAAATGCATATAGATTCAAGGAATAAACACAATATTTTATTCCATAAAAAATATTTTCTTATTCAATCCAAGAACTCCAATCAAACTCCAAAACTATGCTTCAAATACATAAAATTGTCTTGCTACAAGTGTTCTCTATTCAGCCCACTATCCAACACCTAAAAATGAGTTGGAAAGAGAATTAAATAGACTTCCTTCTCCATTATACAATATAGTTCAAACCATAAATTCTCAATTCATTGGTTTTGCAAAAACTACCTAAAATTCTCAAGCAATTTCTCAAAAATTGCAAAGTTGTCAATGCAACTTTTTGACAACTTTTGCAATTTTGCTCCTCGACTCCTCAAATTTGGATAAGATGTTACCAAATCTTCTAGTATGACCTTATAAAATATATGGGCCATATTTACACACTCTTTAACTCCATTTTATGGAATTTTATCTCATTTTTCTAGTAAGAGAAACTTTTCCCCTTATCAGGACCTAATTGACAAATTTAGACTCCTAATCCAAAACCTATCAAAACAAACCACCTAATCACACCTTGGGACTTTATAACTACTCCTTATTACCCCAATGATTGGTTAGACCATATAGAAAAAAAAAATTAAACTTAGGGCTTTACCTTACCCTAGGTGCTCCTACACCATTCTCCCTTGCATGAAGAAGCCTAAGGTATTGTTGGAGATAAGAACTGCTTGTTGATTCCTAGCTTCTTGAAGTCACCCTCAAAAATCGAAGTTTCCTCATCCTCAGGTAAATCCATCCATTTCACCAAATTTTCCTTGTAGACTTTATTTCATGTGCTCTTCTTCACCCTAGAATCCAATATCTTCTCCATCTATGGTTTTTTTTTCCAGGTATTTTTAGGTCTAATACATCCTTATTCTACTCTTCTTGACACTATATGTCATCCATATTAGGACCCTTGTATGGTACTAGGTATTTCAAATTGAAAATTGAAGAGAAATCCATGTCCTTTGGTAGATCTATCTTGTACATATTGGGTCCATACTTTTCAAGGATTTTGCATGGTTGTATCCTCCTCATCTACAATTTGGTAGGGATTACTTTTTGTAACTATTAGCCAAAATGCCCCGCCAAATATCTGAATTTTGATGCCAAATCTCACCTAATGGTCACTTTCCATATTTAAATTTTCGAATGCCAATAGAAATATGAAATAAATTGAATTAAAACCTTATATATTTTCATATTATCTTAAGTTTTCTTTTGGGGCTCTTGCATTTTTCTACACTGTCAAATCTTGCACAGATCTATGGTGGGTGCTTTCCCGCTTCTTCAAAGTGAATGACCTTTACATAAAGTAGGCACGCACCTCATTTCCATGTGTTGTATGGGTCCCATTTCTTGTGAGTCACCTTTTTGACCACTATGATATGCCAGTATGAGTTGGAATACAACTAGGATTCTATTGGTAGTCGCTTTCCCACATTTTGTCCTTCATCAAACTTTCTAACAATGTGGGCAAGCAATGTTGTGAAAAATGGACTGGTGGGTTTGTCCTCCTGTGCGGGCCTCTAGGGTTTAAAAGTGGTGCCATTTTGATGCAAAGTCATGTTGAGGTGGACACTGAATGGTCTGTGGGCCTAAAAGGTGAAAGGATAGGTGCACTAATGATGCAAATTTTCATCGATCATCAATATTTCATAGATCAACAATCAACACTTTCCCACATCATATAATTATGAGAACTTTAGACATTATGGGGAAGCACCCAGAGGACATGTGTCTTTGTGGGCTCGAGGAGATAACACTATAGTTAACATTGGCAGTGGGTTGGTTATTTTTGTTGACCATTATAGTTAAGTTTGAGGGTGGTGTGGTTAGTTTAAATGATATGGTCAAACATTTGAAGACCTCTTGAGATGGTGCAAAGATAAAATAATATTGGTCAATGTGGTACTTTCTAGTTGTAGACTTCGTTGGCCTACTGACCTTGCTAACTCATGAGCTAGAAATAAAGGGAAGAGATGTTTTCTTGCATGATCTAATCTTCATGATTGATTCCAACCACTTTCCAATCAATGCCATGCCTAGTGAACAAAGTAAAACACTCCACCATCTCTATTTTTATCCATCTACTTTGTTAGAGTGATTTAATGGCACCATTCTATCTTCTCAAGGCTCTATTTTGGAAAAAAGTTGGATTTTATTATATTTGAATATGTACCAAGATCATATTTTCTCTAGATTTGTATGATTTTTCTTTACAATCTTAAATGGTAGTGGTTGAGTTTGGTTTAGGGTAGAAAATATCTTAGTTATGCTTGAGCTATAAAGGTAGTTTTTGTAAATTTTGTTAGGGTCGACTCTTCTATCTTTTCTTGATATTGCTTTGCAAGTTTATTGTAAATTCCCTTTGCCTCTGAACCTATATGATATTCTAGATTATCTTCTCTAGACATTAATGTATTGTGCAAGACCTATTTGCCTCACATTAGTGTATTGTGGATATCTGCAATCTTTCATGACTATATCTCTGTTTGGCCTAAGAATGATATATAAATGAATTATCTTCTTCCTTGTGTCATTTATTTGGGTTTTCTGATATGCATGTGAATGTTGCATTAAAAAAAGTCTAGATGTGTATATCTTTTGGTGTCATGATGGTTTAAGTGTGCATGTATGGGTGGAGATTGGTTTGAACACTCTATTTTGGTGCATCACCCCTTAGGTTAGAATAGGTAGATTTGGTTTCTAAGCATTCCTTCTCCCTTTTTCTCTCTAGGAGTAGTTAGGTGCACCTTGATAGCAAAGGAAGTTGGCCTTCTCTAGAGACTCAATCTCACAGTTCAAGTCCCATAGCTTGGAGGTTGTTCCCATGTTTCACAAGATTATCCCTAGGTAAAAACTTTGGACAAGGGTGCAAACTTTTGTAACAAAATTTTTTGGCACGCCTGATGGGACAATATTCCAGAAGATTTCAGTTCTACTGGTGTCAAAAGAGAAAAATTTCAAGTTGATGCTAAGGAAACAGTGTTGCTCTCAATATTCTAGGCCTTTAAGAGGCTCATTTCTACAAAGCACTTGGTGACTCTACATCCTTCATATCTAGTTTCCATACCAAAGTTGTAATGATTCACGCCCAAAGCTAAAATAAGGGCATCTTCTAGAAGTAAATTTCAATATCAAGAGCTTTCATTTTCAAATCCTAGAAGGAAGAGGACTAGATTGTCTTTATCACTAGTTAGGAGTACAAAGGAAATACATACCCCTAAAAGATCCATTTCCATTCCTCCTATTGTTAGATCTCAATCTAAAATACCATCAGCTCATATCAATAGATTACTTTCTTATATGACATAGCCTAGAGGTCATGCTTTTGCTACTTTTAGTGGTGGAAGTCCCCTATTGCTAGCTCAAAGACATGGCATACTAGTATGAGCTCTCAAAAGTATACTGGATTTCATTGGAGAAACTTTTATCTCTCCCTTAGAACACATTCAAGAGGTTGGAAATGTTTGTAATATTCATGGTATATCTAAGGAAGATGTTGTAGTTAGGCTTCTAGCTTCATCTTTAAAAGGGAAAGCACTTCAATGGTATAGAGGGTTGCCTCATAACTCTATAATAGATTGAAATGGATTAGGAGCAAGATTGTGTAAACATTTTGAAGATAAGAGTGATCATCTATCACTTTTGGAGCAACTAACTATGATTAAAAGAGCACCCCATGAGTGGATGACTGATTTTAACTATAGATTTCAGAAGACATGGGATAGAATTTTTGCTATAGAAAAACCTCTCCTTGGTAATGCTTTGTTGCATTATCTTAAAGTTCTCAATCATAGAATTTCTACTACATTGTAGACCTATAGAGGAAATACTCTACTAGCTACATATTAATTTTCTGTAAGGGCAAAAAATATGTTGATCCAAAGTGGGGAGCTACCTTCGAGGCCTCCAATGCCACTATTTCCTAACATGCCTACACATTAGCCTATAATGCTCTCATCCCAGCTACATCTACATGAAAACCTCTTGTTGTAGCTCCAATATCTTCTACATATTCCAATAAGGTATATAAGATGGAGTCCATGATGCAAATAATGATGCCAAAGATAGATTAAAAGCTACAAGATCAAAGTTCCAATCTAGAAAAGAAGCTAGAAGACAACTTCTTTGTGGTGTAGAAGATGAACAATGAATTGGTGACTCAAAAGAGACAACAAGCTTAGGGTAGTAGGCCTTCTCAACCTCATTATCAATATCCTACATAGAGGCCTCCAAATAAAAATCAAGTTTATGCCCCACATATTCAGAATAGGCCTATTGGAAATATCTCTACTACAAATGCAAATACAAACCTCAATAGGGCTTTATTTCCTCAGAACAATCTAGCTCAAGGTCAAGACTTTTTCCTTCTTGTAATTATTCATATGGTTCATGTATGTGCCAAAGGGTAGAATCCTTCATAACAGTAACTACATGGGATCAACCAATAGAATAGCAATATAGTGTTGGTCAATCTACTAATACTTCTTATCTACAGCAGTAGGGTGATTGTTCTTTTATGAACCATCAGCCAGAGGAGCATTTTCATGCCAACCATGATAACTATGATGTCATAGCTTAGCTCATAATATTAGAAGCAAAAAGAGAGCTATAGAGGATGCTGCACCCTCTTCATTGAATCAGGTTGCAAAGGCTTTCCACATGCCATAAGTGCATATGTACAACACCATGTTGTTGCTCCATTACAAAATCAGAACAACAAGAAGACTAAAGAGCCACATCCTGCTCCCATTCATATACCAGACCTTGTGGTCACCAAGGTTCTAGTCAAGTTAGCATAAACCCCTCTAACATTATAGATCAAATGAAAAGAACCAATATCAATGTTTCTATGTGGGATGTTCTTGCAATACCATCTCAATTAGAATTTTTGCAACAAGAATTAAAGACTGTCAAAGTATAGACCAAACTAGATACCATGAATGATGCAATGAGTTTGGTATAGCCAAAAAAGGAAGGAGATACATGTAAGAAAAATAAGCCTCCTCCCTTTAATGTCTCTTTGATTTCAGGGGACAAACTAGTTCACAATTGCATGATTGATTTTGAAGCTAGTAGTTCTGTAATGCCTAAATGTATAGCTGGCCTCCTTGATATTAAGTATGAGCCAATGGTTAGGGAAGTGCTTTAGTTGGATGGTAGCTCTATTAAGATAGTAGGAATCCAAAGACATTTAGAAATGGCATTACATCCATGCCCTAGTTGTATTGTCATACTAGACATATCAGTAGTAGAGGTCAATCCATATTTTTCCATTTGTCTTTCTAGGGACTTCATTGCACAAATAGGTGGTTATATTGTCTTAGATTGGTCTTATATTTTCTTTAGAACAAGGTATGGGACAAAAGACTCCCTAAGAGTAGAGCCTTTGACCCTTAACCATATAGAAACTTATACTCCCAACCCCATAAACTTGAATTGCACAATCCAAGAGGAAGATGAAGAATGCGTAACTCATGAACATGATACTCCCTTAACAGAGGTTCCCAATTACCTTTTGGATGAGTGGGCTACTACATGTCAATTTGACCCAATGTAGGAGGCTATGGAGACATGTCTTGGAACATATTACATGTTTGAGGAGAATGCTCCTATTCCCAATATCATGAAAATAGAAGAAGTTATGAATGGATTATGGAGTATGTTCTTTGATGGCTCAAGAAACAAAAATGGTTAAGGTGTTGGTGTTATTTGGAGAAATAATACTTTTCATATAGGCTCAAATTTAGCTACACTAATAATGTGGTAGAATATGAAGCTCTAATCCAAGGTCTCTAATAGGCACAAAGGAGAGGCATCAAACTCTTAAAGATATTTGGAGATAGTGAGTTGGTTGTTAATCAAATTAGAAATCAAAATATCATGAAGAACAACCTTCTCAAATCATATAAACATAGAGTTTTGGATCTACTTGAAGGCTTTCAGGCTTTCAATATTCAGAGTATTCCAAGAAACAAAAACAAACATGTTGATAGGATTCTAGCGATTGGTGCTCATTATGATATACTAAAGCATGTTACTAATGAAAAGAAGCAACAAATTAGAATTGTTGTAAGGCCTGTTGTCCCAGATAATTGCACAGATTGGCAAGGATTTTATTCTAATTTATAGATTGTTTATTTCTTGCAAAATGAAGCAGAGTTCTCTACTAGAAATTAGTCCAAGCTACAAAGTTAGCATAGGGACCAGATTATGAACCTAAACTCCAATAAATTGCCTAAAGGTCTAGTCACCTTAGAGGGCATTTTCAACTCAGATGATGAAGAAAAAGGAAAAGGTTCAAACCTAATTGCAAAGAGGGATGATGACACACCTATCATTGTTGCTGATGGAAAGACACTTAACTTGGGAAAGGTATGCACTAATGTTGAACATGAAGTTTTCATTAATTTATGTCAAGAATTCAATGATTTTATCAATTAGGCATATGAAGACTTAAAGGGTTTTGACCCAAGTTTATTTCAGCATACCATAGATTTAAACCATGATGCTAAGCCTATTAAAAAAAAACAAAGGCCGATCAACCCAAAGATTGAACCTTTAATGAGAAAGGAACTATCCAAAATTATAGAAGCCAATATCATTTTTACCATTAAGCACTCTTCATGGGTAGCCAATCTTGTTCTTGTTACAAAGAAGAATGGAGAAATTAGTTTGTGTATAGATTTTAGGGATCTTAATAAGGTTTCTCTTAAAGATCACCATCCCCTTCCTTCTATGGAACAAATTCTATACAAAGTTAGTGACTCAAAAACATTTTCTTTCTTAGATGGTTTTTCAAGCTATAATTAGGTGCTAGTCTAAGAGTTAGACATATATAAGACAACATTCACTACAAAATGGGATACTTATGCTTATTGTAAGATGTCATTTGGACTAACCAATGCAGGTTCCACATTTCAGAAGGCAATAGAGATGGCCTTCAAGGGTGTGCTAGAAAATTTTGTGCTAGCCTATCTTGATGATATAACTATCATCTCAAAACATACAATAGACCATTTTGATAATTTGAGATAGGTGTTTGAAAGATGTAGAGAGTATGGTGTGTCCATGAATCTCAAGAAGTGTGTGTTTGCTAGTGACCAAGGAAAGCTCCTAGGACATATTGTGTCAAGAAATGGGCTAAGAATACATCCAAAGAGAGTAGAAGCTATTCTCTCTCTCCCACTTCCTAGTACTAAGAAAGGATTATAGAGCTTTCTTGGTAGGATCAAATTTGTAAGAAGATTCATCTTTGATCTTGCCTCCATGGTGAAGCCTCTCACAACTATGTTAAAGAAGAATATGATGTTTACTTAGACTAAGGAGGGGAAGGATAGTTTTGAAGAGATAAAGAAATCAATTTCATCAACTCCCACTCTTGTCAATCCCAAGTTTGATAAAGACTTCATTCTTTACTTTCTTGGAGGAGAATCAAGTATATCAACTATTCTAACATAGCTAAATGATGAGAATTTGGAGCAACCTATTTCTTTCTTTAGTAATGGCTTAAGGATTATGAAGGAAGATACAATTATGTAGATAAACAAGTCTTTCTATTGTAAGGGCTCTCAAAAATTTCAAACATATTTTGTCTCATAACAAGGTTTAGCTCTTGGTTCCACATGCAAGTGTAAAGGAGTTCCTGCTAAACAAAGATATCAATGAAAAAAGAACTAGATGGATCAAAAAAGTCGTGGAATATGACATTGATATCAAGATCACCAAACTTATGAGAGGTAGGGGATTTTGTGAGAAAATGATCTCTTCTTTTAAGACACTTGAGGAAGCTGCCCTCTTAATACAAGATGAGAAATTAGTAGAGAATAAAAATCAGAATGATTGCTTGCATGATATGACTACTTCCTTGGTAGAGGGAAGATATCCACATGACTTGAATAGAGCTAAGAGAAGAAAATTTAGATTGTAGTCTATCCCTTATGTATTGGTGAATGGAACATTCAAGAAGAATTCTAATGAGGTCCTATTGAGGTGTATCAAAATAGATCAAATCAGCAAGCTATTAAAAGAGTTCCATGATGGATGTGCTAGTGGTCATTTCTTAGCTAGGGTTACAAAAACGAAGATAATGAGGGATGGTTATTATTGGCCAACTCTTTTCAATGATTTCCACAAACATGTGAGGAAATGTGATAAATGTGCTTTCTTCTTAGGAAAGAAAAGATTGGTCACCCTTCCTGTCCATCCCATCCAAGTAGACCAACTCTTTGCTCAATGGAGCTTAGATTTTATTGGTCCAATAAAACAGCCCTCTAGTGTTGGTCACAAATGGATCTTGGTAGCCACATATTATTTCACAAAATGGAGAGAGGCAATAGCTCTGAGAGATGCAACACAAGCTTCAGTGGTTGAGTTCCTTAATGGAATAGTTACCATATTTGGCATTCCATCAACCATCATAGTAGATAATGGAAAATCTTTTTATTGGAAATCATATATGCTCATGGGCTCTAGAATATGGAATTTATTTGAGCACTTCCTTAAATTATTATCTCCAAGGGAATGGCTTGGTAGAATCCTCTAATAAGAACCTCATCAGAATAATGAAGAGGACAATTGAAGACAATCAAAGGTGTTTGCATGCTAAGTTGAAGACTTCCATTTGGGTTGATAGAATCACACCCAAGAGAGTAATTAAGAACTCACCCTTAATGCTAGTATATGGAAGGGAAGTAAGGATTTCTAGTTCACTTGAGTTTACCTCTCTTGAACTAGCTCATCAATTGGAGCTAGCTGAGGATGATGCTATGATAGTCAAGCTAGTTGAAATAATGGAATTGGAGGAAAAAAACATAGCAAGCTATGCATACACTTGAGGTACATCAGCAATAGATCAAAAGAAGCTTTGACAAGAAGGCTATAGCTAGAATCTTCAAGAAAGGAGACCTTGTCCTCAAATGGGATGTTGATAGAGCTAAGCTAGGTAGGGACTCCAAATTTGATGTGATGTGGAGTGGCCCATATAATATCACCAACTACAAAGAGGCCAATACTTTTCATCTATCTAGGACCAATGGTGAAGTTCTCCAAATCTCAGTCAATGGGATTCACCTTAAACATTTCTTTTAGAGGAGGTTAAATGTTTTTTGTACACATTATAATAGATTTATTGCTTTCAAATAAGTGCACAAGAACATTTTTCTCATTTTGTGCTTTTTAGAGCTTTTCAAAGTTCCCCAGAGTTTTATTTTTGTCGGTTATAGATTTTTGTAAAGTTACAGGTGGGATAACATGCTATTTCTTGTTGATGACTATATGCCTAATGGATGCTTTAAGTTACAATTGTTATGTATAGTAGGCTTGCATCCCCTTTGAGTTGCCAAGGCTTGCATCCCCTTTGAGTTGCTAGAATTGTTAGCCAAAATGCCCCCCTACCAAATATCTAAATTTTGATGCCAAAGCCCACCTAACGATCATTTTCCATATTTAAATATTCAAATGCCAATGCAAATATGAAATAAATTAAATTAAAACCTTATGTATTTTAATAGTCTCCTAAGTTTTCTTTTGGGGCTCCTACATTTTTCTGCTTTGTCAGATCTTACATAGATCTACGATGGGTGCTTTCCTACTTCTTCAAAGTGAATAAACTTTACATAAAGTAGGGAAGCGCCTCACTACCATGTGGTGTATGGGTCTCATTTCTTATGAGTCATTTTTTTCACCATGATGATATGCCAATATGAGTTGGAATATGGCTAGGGTTCCATTGGTAGTCACTTTCCTGTATTTTGTCCTTCATCAAACTTTTTGACAATGTGGGCAAGTGACATTGTGACAAATGTACTAGTGGGTTTGTCCTCTCATGTGGGCCTCCAAGGTTTAAAAGTGGTGCCAGTTGGATGCCAAGTTATGTTAAGGTGGATATTGAGTGGTCTATGGGCCTGAAAGGTAAAAGGATAGGTGTAGTAATAATGAAAATTTTCATCGATCATTGATCTTATGTAGATCGATGATCAGCACTTTCCCACATCATGGAATTGCAAGAACTTTAGGCATTGTGGGGAAGTTCCTAAAGGACATGTGTCTTTGTGGGCCTAAGGAGATAACACTACAGTTAACATTGGCAGTGGTTTGGTAATTTTTGTTGACCATCACAATTAAGTTTGAGGGCAGTGTAGTTAGCTTAAATGATATGATCAAACGCATGAATACCTCACAAGGTGGTAGAAAGATAAAAGAATATTGGTCCACATGGTGATTTCTAGTTGTAGAACTTGATTGGCCTACCTAGCTTGCTGACTCATGAGCTAGAAACAAAGGGAAGAGATTTTTTCTTGCACAATTTGATCTTCATGATTGATTCTAACCACTTTCCAATGAATGCCATGCCTAGTGAATGAAGGAAAACACTCCACCATCTCTGGTTTCATCCATCTACTTGGTTAGAGTGATTTAATGGTACTGTTTTATCTTCTCAAGGCTTTTTTTTGGAAAAATGTTGGATTTCATTGTTTTTGAATCTATGCAAAGATCATATTTTCTCCAGATTTGTATGATTGTTCTCTGCAATCTCAAATGGTAGTGGTTGAGTTTGGTTTAGGGTATAAAATATCTCAATTATGCCTAAGCTATAAAGGCATTTTTTGTAAATTTTGTTAGGGTTAACTCTTCTCTATTTCCTTGATATTTCTTTGCAAGTTCACTGTAAATTCCCTTTGCCTCTAAACCTATATGATATTCTACTTTACCTCCTCTAGACATTGATGTATTGTTCAATACTTCTTTGCCTCTCATTAGTGTATTTTAGTTTTCTACAATCTTGCATGATTGTATCTCCTTTTGGCCTATGAATGATATATAAGTGAATTATCTTCTTCCTTGTGTCATTTATTTGGGTTTTTTGATCTACATGTGATTGTTAGATTAAAACAAGTTTGGATGTGTATATCTTTTGGTGTCATGATGGTTCAAGTGTGTATGTATGGATGGAGATTGGTTTGAACACTCTATTTTGATGCATCACCCCTTAGGTTAGAATAGGAAGATTTTATTTCTATGAATTCCTTCTCCCATTTCCTCTCTAAGAGTAGTTAGGTCCACCCTGATAGCAAAGGAAGCCAACCTTCTCCAAAGACTCAACCTCATAGTTCAAGTCCCACAACTTGGAGGTTGTTTCCATGTTTCACAAGGTTGTCCTTAGGTAAAAACTTTGGACAAGGGTGCAAAATTTTTTAATAATAGTAACATGGCCTTGTTGAAATACACCATCACCAAGTCTCCTACTTGAAACTACAACTCTCTTCTCCCCTCATCCTTCTTCTCCTTTAAATTTTTATTGGCTTCCATCAAAGTGTGTTTCACTTGATCATGTACCTCCTTCATTGATTGCACAAAGCCATTAGCTTTCCATTGATCTTGTCATGTGAAGTTATGTCCCTCAACTCCATGATACCTCTTGGGTGAGTTCCATACACCACTTGGAAAGGACTTAACCCTATTGTCCTATTCTTGCTATCATTATATGAAAATTCAACTTGGGGAATGACTTGCTCCCAAATTTTCCCATACTCTTTGGTGAGGCACCTTAATAGGTTTCCTAATACCTTGTTTGAGGATGGTGGGAAAAGTTATGTACTAGGTTTGTTCCAAGCCTCTTCCATAGGGTCTTCCAAAAGTGCCCCATAAACTTGACATCCATGTTAGCCACTATGCTCCTTGGCAAGCCATGTATCCTAACTAGCTCCCTGAAGAATAGGTTGGCAATATTACTAGCATCATGTGTAGTCTTGCATGGTATGAAGTGGCTCATCTTGTTGAACCTTTCTACTACCAAAAAGACACTATCCATCCCTATTCTAGTCCTTGGTAAGCTAACTATAAAGTCCATGTTGATGTATTCCCAAGGCCTATTAGGAATAGGGAGAGGTTGGTAGAGCCCTAAATTTGATGAAGTTCCCTTGGCCTTTTGACATATATTGCATTTCTCCGCGTACCTACTAACATCTCTCTACATTTTGGGCCAATAATAGAACCTTTCCACAAGATTCAAGGTCTTGTTTAGACCAAAGTGCCCACTCATGCTGCCATTGTGCTTCTCTTGTGTGAGATTCTCCCTCCTAGAGCCCCTTGGGATGCAAAATTTTTGACCCTTTTTTGGTGTAAATAAGTATTTACTTATTATACTTTACTTAAGTTTACTTAGGTTAATGCATTATTTTATTATTATGCATTATTTTATTATTATGCATTATTTTATTATTTCTTAGGTGAGACACTTAGGAGTTTGCATACTCTTATGAGCTGTCATGTTGACAACATCAAAGTAAGCAACTCTAATTCAGCACATGGTGTCTAAAACACTTGAGTTTGCATAATTAATTGAGTTGTCATGTAGAAAACATAGTAATTTGCACTCATATTTTAGCACATGGTCTCTACAACATAATTTTGCATGCTACACCTTTGTAGGCTTATTGTCTCATCATTGCATTTACTGATGTGCTTAATGGAGGATAATCCACACCTAGTGGACATGTGTCTAGTTCTATGACTTATCATGTTGTTGATTCCTAAAAATTCTAGAAGCATTCCAGAGGCCTTTATATATAGGCACTCTTAGTGTACTTTCACATTGAATTGAATATCATATCATTATTTTGATCATACTCTTTTGGTCTACTATTGTGCTTGTCCTTGAGTTCCTTGGTCTTGGGTGAATTTTTCCCCAAGGAAAATTCTTACATGGTATCAGAGCTAAGGGAGATTCTCTTCACATAGTTGTTCAAGACCATTCTTGCTTCAGCATCTCAATCCAGATCTAGAGAGTACGTAGAAATTGGGAGTGTCTAGAGCCAAAATAGAGCTCACCATTACATTCAAAACATTGATTCAATAAAAATTGACTATAAATTACCCTATACTGGGCCAAAGTCAATTTTAAAGAAAACAAAATTTGCAAACCAGCACCCAAAGGCTTGATTTGCAATTTTGGGTATGATTAATTAGATCTGTTATTTATTTTATTTTTAGATCTAAATTTTATATTTCTCTATTATTATTTTTGAATTTCTCTTTTCAGACATTTTTCGTCCAAAAGGGCTTCCAGAGAATTCTTTTTTGCAAGAATTGGGCAATGACACCATGGCCCCTATAAGCTGAATATTCCATCGGTATCTTAATTTTTCAGTGGGCATTAATTCAGCATTTCTATCCGATTAATTTACAAGTGTCAACAACAACACCATAACCCATGACAAGCAAAACACCCAACACCAACAGCCAACTCATGGTAGGTGCTTTTATTTTATCTCTGGCTGCCTTTGCATTTAAATGACTACATGCTCTTCGCCACAATCAATGTGGGATATTACCAATGAAATCTAGAACCATTAAGAGCCCCCTGATGATGAAAACCCCAATCGCTAGCACTGTGCAAAATTTCTAGTTGCTACCATAAGTGTAAACCTGAGCACTGGCATCAACTCAGTTTCAGTTACAACATCACTCCAAACTTTGATCTCTATGAAAGTAAACCCGACCACTATTTTTACAAACTTTGGCAATGTGACAAAAACTATGGTGATGTTTTCACTTGCCACATGATAACTACATTAACTTCTACATCCACCATACAACACCATGCCCTTAGCCACATAGATCATCAGTTTAAAGACCAACCCAATTAGCTCTCTACCACGTGGTTAAACTTGTCCACTCCATGTTGCCACTTGCACTAGCTTTCACTACATCATCCTCTGGACTCATCATCATACAATGAGGACCCTGTCGTATAATCCACATCTCAAATTTGTATGACATGCAAGCCCAATCAATTGCCATGTCATCCTAGGGAGGCTTTTTTGCTAACATTAGTGGTTCACTATCCTAAATTTAATAGTTGTATTACCATCATTCTTAGGAAAATTTTAACTACTATGAGGATTGTTTGACTATCAAATTTAACCTCATGTTTTGCTGATTAGACCCCTCTCTAGATTCATTTTTGATTTGACAGTCCAACTTTGGGAGGCCATATCTCAGTCATTCGAGCTCCAAATCAAGTGAAAAAAAAAAATTGGCCATAATTTCTTAAACTTTTTAGTGGTGCAATTCATTTTTAGTTTTGGTGCATGGATTTGTCAAAATTTGTGTCTTTTAGTGACTGTACCTATCGAATTGTACATTTTGCAACTTCAATTGCTCTGTACCAGCTCATCTAGACTCAAATCAGGTTCTAGTTTTTTTGAAAGTGCATTATTTTTTTGTCTACTTTCTATATTTGCAATCATATTATAGAGTTTTATGGACAAAAGTATCACTTTCAAAATTAGGTCCTTTTTTGCATCTTAATGATTTGATATAACTTTAGAATTGTTGTATATCTAAGATACATTGTAATGTTCCAGTTTTGAACTCCATAAGGAGGTTGTAAATAGTAAAAGTAGAAGTCCACTAAGGCCAAAATTGGCAAGTGGCTAGTGTAAATGCACTACATATAAAGTGCCAAAAGAATCTTTTTTGGGGGGGTTCTTGATTGAGTGAAAAGGGGGGGGCGGTGCTTCTTGGTGTTGTGTTCCTCTTTTCCTATTGTTTTCTTTCATTTCTTACATCATGGTAAATTTGAGTTTGCAAAATTAACATCACATAACTATGCTACATGGTCCATTAAAATGTGGTGTCAATTAATGCATAATCAAGTTTCCTAATATGTTGATGGTACCCTTCCTAAACCAACAAGTGATTAAGTATCTAAAAGTGACATTAATGATTGGGAATATACAGATAGGAGAACCCTATGTGATATTATCTTGGGGGTTGAAGATAAAATTCTTTATTAGATAGAGAAGTACAAGACATCCAAGGATGTTTGAGATGCCCTCAAAAACCTATATGGTAAAGTGTTTGAGGAGGATGTTTAAAAAATTTAAGATGAGCTTGTCTCCCTAGATCCTAAAACACTTGATTCTATATAGGATTTTATTATAAAGGTGAATGAATTAAGAATGAAGCTTGATGATAGTAGTTGTCCTATTAAAGATGACAGGTTATTCTATCTCATTCATAATAAGCTACCATCCGAGTACTCCACATTTGTTTCTTCTTACAACACCACAAAGACTACATTAGGGACTACCTATCAGAAAGTCACTTTTGATTGTTATGCTTAGCTATTGGATGATGAAGAAAAGAAGTTGCAATAAATGGGGATTCTCAATTCAACCAAGTCTAAGGCATTGGTGGCCAATAATGAGGGTTCTCAAACTTCAAATAAAGGAAAAAACAAGAAGAAGAAGTGAAAAAATAACACACAAGAGGATATAAAAAAGACAACACCACCATCAAATCAATAAGTGAAGTCTCCCTCAAATTCAAACAAGAAGGGGGATACTAATAAGGAGAAGAAAAAATGTGCCTATTGCAAGAAGTTGGGTCATGATGAAAATGAGTCTTATCATAAAAAGATTGATGAGTTAATGAACATCATAAAGAAACACAATGTTCCATTGCCTAATGCTTATAAGGAGAAATTATCTTCATCTTTAGATTCAAATGGAAAAGGGAAAGCACTTATGGAAAACTCAATTTCTTTAGTAGAATGGATTCTTGATTCAGGTGCCTCATATCATATGGGTTCTTCAAAAGGAAACTTTTCTTCATTGAAGTAGTCTAAGGTACCACACATCTTTGTAGGAGATAATACAAAAATGGAAGTTGAAGGGAAAGGACATGTAGAGATGGAAAATGGGGAATTCAAAGATGTTGATCTCTATGTTCCTAACCTAAGCTCTAATATTTTCTCAATTTACCAAATAACTCACTATGGAGGTGGTAATAAAGTTGAGTTCCTTATAGATTTAGTAATTGTGTGCACTCTAAAAGATGATTCATTGGTTGTGGTGGGGGAAGTTAATCATGACAAAAGGTTGTATTCTTTCTCCCACTTTGTGCCTAAGTCTCCTTCACATGCCCTGTTGACTCAATCTCATCCACAAATCAAATTATGGCATGAGTGGTATAGTCATCTTGCCTTCTACTATCTTCATCATCTTTGTTTAAACAATATGGTCAAAGGTCTACCTACAATCAACTTTTCTAAGGGTGAATGTTCAACATGTTCAGTGGATATGCATCTACAGGAGAAGTTTACTAAAGGGAAGTCTTTAAGAGCACCAATTTTTCTTCAATTGGTTCACATGGTACTAGTAGGTCCTTTTGCAATGACATTAGTCAGCTAGGGTCACTACATACTCACTTTCATTCATGACTTTCCATGCTACACATGTGTCTACTTTCTTCATCATAAGAATGAAGTGTTAGACAATTTTCTAGCCTTCAAGAGTCATGTTGAAGAAAAATCAAGCAAAGCCATCAAATTTCTTAGGATGAACAATGAAAGTAGATATTTGAACACAAGACTTAAAGACTTTTGCAAACTTGAGGGTATTGATCTTCAGAATCCACCAGCATTCAATTCGCATAAGATAGATGATACAACACTAAGGTTATGAACTCTTAAGTCAATAGCAAGTTACATCCTACAAGCCAAGTCTCTTGATCCATCACTTGAAGTCAAAGCTATAAGAAATGCCAATCACATACTTAATAGGTCTCCTCATAATGCATTAGATGGCAAGACTCCTTTTGAGGCATGGTGTAGTACAAAACCAATTATGAAACACTTTAAAGTCTTTGGTTGTCTTGCATGGGAGAATATATCTTCTAGGGGATGCAAGGCACCACCACCTAGGCCTTGTACCTTCATCAAATAAGAATATAGTGTTAAGGCATACAAACTTATGGATCTTGAGACTTGTGAGATCTTTATAGAGAGAAATGTTCACTTTGAAGAAATTTTACCTAGCTTATCCTCTATTCCTCTCTACACTACATACATAGTGGAAACTGATAGTGACACCAGTGATAGTGGTTAAATAGATTTAGATATGTGGGATCCTATTGATAGATATAGGGAGAGGTCATGACATCAGTACATTTCATGTGCATATATAGTCATAGTGATAGGTCTAGCACAATAGGGTACACCTTGTCTTCTAGCATTAGAAGATGACTGCATAGCAAATATTTGAAGTTTTTTTGTGGAGTCTCGCATTGTAGGTTTGGGAGACATCATTGATGATATACACCTTCTCTTTGATGAAGATGACCCTTCTTCAATTATAGCAAGGGCCCACTCTAACCCTCATGTCCATTCTCTACATGATTGATCTTTACAGGTTGATATGATTGTGGATTCTTATGTATAGCAATTGCAAGAGGTCTCTTTATCATTTGAGGAGACAGTTAGTTCTTTGGGAACTCTTCTACGTCCATCCATTCTAGATCTACATTTTTTCTTTTTAGTAGTGTTGGAAGGGGTGACCATCAGCATTGACATAGGGACAATTGAACAGGTTTTAGATACATCATTCATCATCAAAACTCTTTCTACACATAGGGGAAGCATCTCATTTGTACCTCTATCATTGTTTCTTCCAAAGGGGAGGAACATTATTCAATAGCATTGGATTAGCTTCTACATTGGAGCAACTATCAATGATTGACACTCTACATTTAGAGGGGTGCTACCTTATCTTCTTCTTATCTTTTATGGGGGAATTTTTCCTCATGGGGTTTTGTCCTTCTAATTCTTTCATATATACTTGATGTATGTCATAATGGGGGGGTCTTGATTACTCCATCTAGCCATGCATCTTATTTTTTCATCTCTTTTTTTGGGGGAGGGTTTTTCCCATGAGGTTTTCCCTCTTTCTCCACTTAATGAGAGATTGCATTGCATTATGTACATGGGTACCTAACATGGCCTAGTAGCCAAGACCCATCTTCCATTTCATCCTAGCTTTTGTAAGTTGAAGTGCATTCCCCTAAGTTGCTCTTAAGGGGGAGTGTTGGTGTAAATAAATATTTACTTATTACACTTTACTTAAGTTTACTTATGTTAATGCATTATTTTATTATTTCTTAGGTGAGGCACTTAGGATTTTGCATACTCTTGTGAGTTTTCATGTTGACAACACCGGAGTAAGCAATTCCAATTCAGCACATGGTTTCTACAACACTAGAGTTTGTATAATTAACTGAGTTGTCATGTAGACAACATAGGTTATTTGCACTCCTATTTTAGCACATGGTGTCTACAACATAATTTTTCACACTACACCTTTTTGGGCTTATGTTCACATCATCACACTTTCTCCTATGCTTAATGGAGGATAATGCACACCTAGTGGACATGTGCCTGGTTGTATAACTTATCATGTTGCTAATTCCTAGGCATTCTAGAAGAATTCTAGAGGCCTTTATATATAGGCACTCCTAGTGTACTTTCACATTGAATTGAATATCATATCATCATTTTTTTCATACTCTTTTGGTCTACTATTGTGCTTGTGCTTGAGTTCCTTAGTCTTGGGTGAATTTTTCCCTAAGGAAAACTCTTACACCCTTGAAAAATAGTCCATTCTGCAAGGTGTATTCAAAAAAATCACTATGAAAATTATTAGCAAAATCATTACATACCTTATAAGCTTTTGAGAAATTAGTTTCCTCCTCATATAGATCTTTGAAACCATCCAAGCCAATGCTCTACAGCTTGACTTCTTGTACTATCAAAAAACTCTTGCTAAAAGCATCTACCACCTTATTGTTTTTGCCCTTCTTATGCTTGATAATAAAAGTGAAGGACTACAAGAACTACATCCATTTGATGTGTCTCAAGATTAGATTCTCCTTTGAGCTAATAAAACTCAAAGCTTCATTATCTTTGAAGAAAAAAACCTCCTTTGGCAACAAGTAGTGTCTCTACTTTTTGAAGGTTTGGAAAAGTGCATAGAGCTCTAGGTCATATGTTGAATACCTTGTCTTAGCTTCATTAAGCCTTTCACTAAAAAAAGCTACTAGTCTACCCTCCTAGCTTAAAACTAACCTAACTGCTATGTTGCTAGCATCACACTCCACCACAAATAGTTTCTCAAAACAAGGTAGAACCAAGATGGGTTGGGTTGCTACCTCCTTCTTCAATCTCTCAAAACTCTAATCTACAAACTTGGTCCACATGAATTTGGTCTTTATTCCCCCTTTGATTGTATCCATCATAGGTGCACAAATTTCACTAAACCTTCTTACAAAATTCCTATAAAATTGTGCCAATCCATGAAAACTCCTAACTTCAATAGAAGATCTAGGTGTAGGCCAAATCAAAATAGCCTCTACCTTGTCTTTTTCCATCTTAAGACTTCCTTGGGATACTACAAACCCCAAATACACTAGTTCCTCTTTCATGAACTCACTATTTTCCAAGTTTCTTGTCAATTTCTCCTCTTGTAGCTTCATTAACACCAACTACAGGTGTTTCATATGTTCCTCCTTGGTCTTGTTGAAGATGAGGATGTCATCTAGGTATACCACAATAAATACCCCTATATAGTCCTTCAAGATCTCATTCATGACTCTCATGAAGGTACTTGGTGCATTGGTAAGGCCAAATGGCATTACCAACCACTCATAGAGACCCTTAGTAGTCTTAAATGAGAAATTCCATTCATCCCCTTCTTTCATCCTAATATAATAGTATCCACTTTTGAGGTCAATTTTGGAGAAGTACCTAGCTTTTCCTAGACAGTCCATCAAGTCTTCTATTATACGAATAGGGAATTTGTACCTAATTTTGATTCTATGAATTGCCCTCAAATCAGTACAAATTCTCCACTTACCTCCCTTTTTGGGTGCTAAGACCACTATTATGGTACATGGATTGATGTTCTTCCTAATCAGCCCCTGATCAAGCAACTCTTGAACTTGCCTTACAATCTCCTTGTTCTACTATGGATTCATCATGTATGTAGCTTTGTTTAGCAGTGATGCTCTTGGTATGAATCCAATTTGATGACTTATGGCCCTCTTAGGTGGTAGGGGTAGTGGTGCTCCATCATAAATTATATCTTTAAACTAATCCAATAACTCTTGCACTTTTGCAAGTATAGGTGTAGATGAAGATGTCTTTTTCTCCTTAGGTTTTAACATAATGGTGTATCCTACTCCTTCACCCTCCTTAAACTCCTTAATGAATCATTTCCCACTCATGAGTAATGCTTTAGTAGTAGACTTCTCCACCTTTTCTTCTTCCACTATAGACTGGATCCTATAAGTGACTCCATCCTTCTTGAAGGAATACTTGTTCTCCTTCCCATGATGCATTGCCTCCCTATCATACTGCCAAGGTCTTCCCAATAGCAGGTGACAAGCATCCATGAGAATCACATCACATAAAATATTGTCTTGATACTTTCCAATGGTGATGTCTACCCACACTTGTTCATTTACTAAGATATTTTGCCACTTATTTAACCAAGTCACCCTATAAGGACACAAATGTGGAATCTTGGTCAAAATAAGCTTTTGGATTGCCTCTTCTAGCAAGACAATATCAGTAGACTTTGATTCTATGATCAACTTGCATACTTTTCCCAATATTTTTCATGTTGTTATAAAAAATGCTCTCCTCTACTTTGGCTCATCTTTGACTTTCTCCTTAACCAACACTCTCCTCAACATGAGGTTCTCACCCTTCCCAATATCAAGGTCCACTTCTCCTATCTTCTAATTGTCCTCTTCTTAGACATATGTGATTTTCTTTTCCCCATAAGAATATGATCTCTTCTCTAGACATTTGTAACCAAGGTGTCCTAACTTGCCATAGTTACAGCACTTCATGTTACTGAAGTGGGAACCTCTTTTGTCATTTCCATATCTACCTCTGCCACCATTGTTGGACCATCTACCTCTACTATAGCCTCCCCTCTGACTAGTCTTACTGGCCTACTCACTCCATTTAGAGTCCCCATAGCTTCTTTGCTCATTACTCCTACCACTAGAGCCTCCCCTTGAACCACCTCTGAAGTCCTTCCCTCTACCCCTATTCTTGGAACTTGATTCCCCTTTCTTCCTCAATTTTTCTTCCACCTTCCTAGCCATTTGAAAATGAATTTGAAGAATGATGGAGCTAAACAAGATTAACTCATCTTGGATGGAATATTTAAGGATATTTAGGTACCTAGCCACCTTAATGCTCTATGCTTCCCTCACCCTTGATCTTAACATCCAACTTCTAAAACTCCTTTATATAGGTAGCCACATCAAGATCTTTCTGCTTGAGATTTTGCTTTTGCTTATGGATCTGAATCTCATTATCCTAGGGTAGGTATGTTTCTTTGATATTTTCCACCATAGCTTTCTAATTAGTTATAGGCTTCTTCCCTTCACTCTCTCTTTCCTCATGCACAAACTTCCACCATGTCAAAGCTTGACCTTTCAACTTGGACTTTGCAAACCTCACCTTTTGGGCCTCTGTTGTCCCTTCACACTTAAGGTAGCTTTAAATGCTCTCAATCTATTATAATACTACCTTTTCATCCATCTTTCCATGGAATAAGGAAACATTCTATAGACTCTTCCCTCCAAATGCCTTGAGGGATTAAAGGAATGGTTCTTTCTCACCAAGTGGAGGATCTAGTTTAGGTATCTCATCCTCCAAGCTCACCTTCTAGACTCTTACCTCTAAATTCCTTGAGGGATTTAAGGAATGGTTCCTATTCGCCAAGTGGATGATCTAGTTTAGGTGTCTCATCCTCCAAGCTCACCTTTTCGTTACCCTTTCCAAAGTCTTCATCTTCCTTAGTTTAATTGCATCCTCTATCTCTTTCAACTTATCTTTCATCTCCTCTAGGGACTCGTCTAGAACCCTGGTCTTTTCTTTTAAGAGCTTCTTTTCCTCGTCTAATTCCTTTCCCAACTCTACATTGATAACCATCTTGGAAGATTCACTTGACTTGGTGGAATACAACATGCCACTACAAGCCTAATCTTATGGCTCTGATACCACTTTGATGGGGAGCTTCTTCTACTAAGAACTTTCTAACTCTTCTGAAGATACTCCTAGCCCACTATAGGGTCTTCTCACCTAACCCTAACCTAGAGGATCCCTCTACATTCCCCTTTCTCCAAGAAACTCTCCCAACAATTCAAATCTCAATATCATTATCTTAATTCACCTAGTATGCATTCTTTGGCCTAGATTGCCAAAACTTCCCTAAATGCACCAAGTGCCTCAAAAAAAAATATTGAAACTTCCTACTAAGGTTCTTGACTCATTTCTCATTATTCTACACCATTCTTTCAAGTTTCTCTCACACAAATCGCCAAATTAACTAGTTAGGCCTTCTAGCCCTAAAAGCCCCTATTAGCCCTCCTAGAAACAAGGAAAGTGCTATAATTCACAAAAACCATTAATAATTCCCCTTTTTTTATACAATAATTTTTTTCCCTATGACCAACCCTTGAAGATTTTGCAGGTCTTGGGTTCCAGCAATGTTCGTACAATACGGATTCAAAAAACCCTACTTTTAAGGGTTTTAAAGGAAATGATAATGTTTTCTCCTTCACAAGCATCAAAATCCTTACCCAACATCCTCCTTTGAGTTATTATCCCTTCATACACTTATCTTACATTTTCCACTCATGATTGACCCATGCCAATCATCTATTCATCAAAAAAAAACCTCTTTACAAGCATCTCCTTGCACCTTACCAAGCTTGTCTAGTTCCTTAGAGCTTGCTTGTAAAATTAGCATTTGGCATCCACAACCTTCACACAAAAATTTTACACCATGTATATAGGATATTTCTTGGTCTCCAAGAGCCATGGTGTTTAGATCAAGGACACTCAAGCCATAGCCCATTTCATTCTTGCAACACAAAATTGGACAACATGATTACTGGAAACAAATAATTTTCTAAACCCTATCAAATGCTTATTTGAAAACAAAAAAACTTCACATAGATTCAAGGCATAAATACAAGATTCTATTCCATAAAAAATAGTTCCTTATTCAATCCAAGAACTCCAATCAAACTCCAAAACTATGCTTCAAATGCATAAAATTGTCCAACTACAGGTGTTGTCTGTACACCCAACTATCCAACCCATAGAAATGAGTTGTAAAAATTCTTAAATAGAATTACTTATCCATTCTAGGCTTAAATTCAAACCATAACTACACAATTCATTGGTTTTGCAAAAATTGCCTAAAAGTTGTCAAGCAATTTTGCAAAAATTATAAAGTTGTCAATGCAACTTTTTGACAACTTTTGCAATTTTCCTCCTAGACTCCTAAAATTTGGATAAGATGTTACCAAAAATTCTAGGATGACCTTATAAAATCTAAGGGCCATCTTTACACACTCTTTTCCTTCTTTTATAGCATTTTACCTCATTTTTCACTTAGAGCAACTTTGACAATTTTCTCCTTATTAGGACCTAATTGGCAAATTTAGATTCCTAATCCAAAACCTATCAAAATAGACCACCTAATCACACCTTGGGGATTTATAAATATTCCTTATTACCCCAAAGGTTGGTTATACCATCTACAAACCAAAATTAAGCTTAGGGCTTTACCTTACCCTAGGTGCTCTTGCACCAGTCCCTCATATGGACCACCCATTTAAAATTTCAAAATCATATTAGTCTTCCTATTCATAATGGTTAAAGAAAAAGTTTTTTTCATTACATAAAAATCTTCTACAAAGGGAAGAATTTTAGAGATCAATATATTCTAGTTCATATGATTTCAACGAAAGGTTCACCAAGTTCATCAAATTCAAAAATAGATTGTTGAACCCCTTGAACTAGTTCAAAAGGTTTAGAGATTCATCAAGTTCAAAGTCTAGGTTCAAATGTTTGACTCATTATTTTAGAGGAATTGGTTCAAATAAGCTCAACAATGTATAAAGGGTTCATAATGGCATAGTTGGGTTCACTCATGTGTGAACTAGTTCAAACAGGTTCAGTTCAATGGTTTAATCTGGTACAATCAATACTATTGGTTTAACAACTTCCCATAGGCTTAGAAGATATTACAAGATTCATAAGCTCCTCTAATATTTCTACCAAGTGAGAGGCATGTTATTAGGAGGTTGTTAACCTTTACAACTCAAGAAAAGTTAAAGGAAAAAATATTTGTCAATATAAAGAAAATATTAGAGGAATGTTAATTTATTATTGACAATATAAAATATATATCATCCTTGTATGAAATGATCCAAATTTTTAGGGAAACTGAATTTTTTCTTCATCAAATTAGCATGCATCAATTGGGAATAAACTTTATAAAATGGTAGCATGTTTTTTGAATAGAGGAAGACATAGGTTTTTTGAAGTGAAATGCATGATTGTCTCAAAAAATAGCCATATTATGGAGGGTGTAACTTAAAATCAATTATTGGATCATTCTCAGTTTGGGATATATTTTCTAAAACCTAATTATCTAAATCCTTGTAGAAGTAATTTTCAAAATTCTAATTGGTTTGTGAGATACAAATGACTATGTGTAGAACTCCAAAATATTAATGGCAGTCATTAAAGGATAACAGAACCTCATCCTCAACATTTGCCACTTGTCACTTTAAAATAATGTTTGGTTTTAAAGAATATAATATATGTCAAGGGCGATATGCCACATGTTATATGTATAAAGGCACACCTTATATGCTCACGACATTATAAAGTTATGATGAGACAAAAATCAATGAGGATAATATTATATTTCAAGATTTAGTTATCAAAACCGAATCATGCTCCTGTAAAACTTATTCATTGTAAAATTTTGACAAGGAGAATGGTTCCACTTTTGGTAAAAAGACTTATATTTTGTAGAGGAGAGGAACCAATTTTCTACATATACAAGGAGAGTGCAAATTTAGTTTCTATTCAATTCTTGTGCAAGTTCCAAGTCTATAAGCTTACCTTGTTTTTGGTATTGAATAAATGGAGGAAACTTTATTAAATATATAAATTTGTTATTACTTCTTTTAGATTAAATTGAACTATGTTTTGGATATGATTTTTTTCAGTTCCATTAGAAAATGTGAGTTCATTTGATTCTAGTACTTAGTTTCTAAATTAAGTTGGTTATTGAAAGGGATATGTACTTTATGTGTTTTCCCTTTTAAGTCATATTCAATGAATATGACAAAGTGATCGATGTGTTAGTTTCTTGTGTTTATTTATCTTTGTATTTAGGTCTTTCACATCTATTATGTGTTTATGGGTACATGTTTGTATATCTTATTTTCTTTTATGTTAAAAGCATTTATGTAATCAGTAGTGTGGATTCATTGCAAATCTTGTATGGGGAGTTGTACCCAAGATGATTCAAAGGGCACTTATGTATTCCAATTACAAAATGACCCAACTATTAGTAGAAAAATCATGTCTTCTAGATTGGGCATTTCAGAGTCATTTTTAAGGTTATTTTTTTTAAAGAGAAATCTATTTACTACCAAATTTTTGGCAACTCTACTGAGGAAATGGAAGTGAAGATCAATACCTAACTTGTTTTTGAAATTTTTTTATTATCTCTTCTTATGGGAGATAATGACCATGTTGATGTAAAGATCATCAAAAAGATGAGGCCTAATCTCACCCTTATGGAAATCTATCCAATGCATGACAAAGTGTTGCATGAGTTCTTAGATAATTACAAAGAAAGTGTCTCTCAGGCTACTAGAAATAAAATTAACATGGAAGATGATAATGTAAGTACTCTTTTGTGGAGTAGTATATGCATGGGGTACCATAAATTAAAGGATTTGGAAGAGTATGAAATAAAAGTAACAAGGTTGAAAGAAGAGTTAATAGTTGATGATGAAGAGCCCCCAGTGATATACTCTCACTTTGTCTCTCACATCTAGTCAATCTTCAATCATCAAAGTGATACCCAAGAATCCATGGGTAAAAGTGATGAATATTTTCTTGAATCTTCATTTTCTCCTAATATAGAAACTTCCAAGATTGAAAATGATGATAATCAGCTCGCTTTGGAGAGTTTTGTTTGTAAATAATGTAAACTAGACATACAACCTTTGATGTCTATTAAGAGAGTAAATGAAATTGATTCTTCATGGTTTAAAATCCACAATTAGTGCATGAAAGGGTCTTGTCAATTTAAATATGGAGTTGGTGATGATGGAAAGATAAAAGTACATATGGAAAAGCTTCCTTCATAAGTTGAAACTCTCATTCAAGAAATGGGTATTAAAGTTAGCCTTTGGCTAGTAGATGACTCAATGCAAATATTGAATAATGCTCTCCTTGTCAAAGAAGACAAAATTGCACACATATTTTTGTCATCTTTCCAACTAGAAGACTTCCCTCAAATTGGCTTAGGTATCAATCTGAATCAAGCTAAAAATGAGTTTTTGTTGAATGAATCTTCTTTTTATTCTTCCTTAAGTGATTTTATTGGTTTGTATTGTGATAAAAATGCTGAAATATGCGATAAGGCAATGGAAAAATGGAGAGATGAAATCTTTTACATGTTTGACAATGACTTAATTCTAGATAGAAATAAAGTAAACTTTAATAAGAGATATGATCCCATGATGGATGAATTTTATTTCTTTTCTGAAACTAGTTGTGATGAAAATGATTATGTAAAGAAAAATGATATTTCCAGCAACAACCATGAGAAATGTATAAATGTTCTTGAAGAAGTTTATGAACATTTATTTTTTCAGTTAAAGAGGGAATCATGCCTAGGGAATATTATAGATAAATCTTTGGAATATAAATAATTTTATGATGAGATGTGGTTGTTTGAGAAGGAGTGCTTGGTCAAAAAAAAATTTCATGCCATTAGTTTGATGTTCAACATTGAAGAGATCACCACAGATCATTATTTTTGAGACACTTCATTGAGACACAATCTGCTATTCCATAAAAGCTCCTATTTCTCTCAACTAGTTAATGGTTTCATGTAAATTCTTCTTGCTTTTGGTTATTGTGGTAGGGGTGTTTCCTACCTATGTACATACTATAATTTTATTTTTATTTTTGTGTAGTGGTAATTGGAATAATGCCCGAGCTTTAGGCTTGTCACTAGTTTGGGTGGTTTGTTGTTTTATCTTTCTTTCCTTGTCATTTTGGCTTGTTTTCTCAGCCCTGCTCCCCTCTGCCCATTTGCAAGCAACTTGATGTGCTCTCTTTTATGACACTATTGACTAATGGTTTTAGGCAATAATATTTTTAACCAAAGAATTTTGGAATTCTCTACTTTTGCAAGAAAAGTTATCCTATTATAGAGAAAATATTTTTCCCCCATACAGACCCCCCGTTTAAAATTTCAAAATCCAATTAGTCTTTCTATTCATAATGGCCAGAGATCAAGTTTATGGCATTACATAAAAATATTCTTCAAAGGGAAGAATTTCATAGATTATTATATTTAGGTTCATATGGTTTCAAGGAAAGGTTCACCAAGTTCAAACATGGGTTGTTGAACCCCTTGAAATAGTTCAAACTAGTTCAAAAGGTTCAGAGGTTCATCAAGTTCAAAGTCCAAGTTTGAATACTTGACTCATTAGTTCAAAATAATTGTTCAAATAAGTTCAACAATGTATAAAGGGTTCAAAATGGTATAGTTGGGTTTATTCATGTGTGAATCAGTTCAAACGGGTTGGAAAGTTTAGTGGTTCAATTTGGTACAATTGATCATGTTAGTTTAGCAACTTTCCTAAGGCTCAAAAGTTATTATTCAAGATTTACAAGATCTTCCAAAATTTATACCATGTGAGAGGCATATTATTAGGAGTTGGTTAACCTTTACAACTCAAGCAAAAAAAAATGGAGAATTTTTTTGTTAATATAAAAAAATATTAGAGGAATGTCAATTTACTATTAAAAATATAAAAATATATCAGCCCTACATGAAATAATCCAAATTGTGGGGGAAATTGAATTTTTTATTCATGAAATTAGCATGCCTCAATTGAGAATAAACTTTATAAAATGGTGGCCTATGTTTTGAATAGAGAAACGCATAGATTTGGTGAAGTGGAATTCATGATTGTTTCAGACAAATAGTCATATTATGAAGGATGTAAATTTCAAATCAACTATTGGATCATGTTCAATTTGGGATATGTTTTCAAAAGCTAAATTATCTAAATCCTCACTATAGTGATTTGAAAAATTCTATTTGGTTTGTGAGATACAATGACTTTTTGCATCACTGTCCAAAGTGTTGATGATAGTCATTAAAGAATAATAACACCTCATCATTAGCATGTGCCACCTGTCATTTTAAGATAATGTTTTATTTTAAAGAATATAATATATGGCAAGAGAGATATTCCACATGTTATATTTATAATGACACACCTTATATGCTCATGAAATTATAAAGTTATGATGAGACAAAAAATAATAGGGATAATATTCTATTTCAAGATTCAGTTATCAAAATTCAATCATGATCCAGTGAAACTTAGTTATTGTAAAATTTTGACAAGGAGAAGGGTTCCACCTCTAGTAAAAAGGCATGTGTGTTGTAGAGGAGAGGTAAGAATTTTCTACAAATAATTGTAACATGGAGAGTGTAGATTTTCCTTTTATGCAATTATTATGCAAGTTCTTAGTCTGTGAGCTCACCTTCTTTTTGGTATTGAATAAATGAAGGAATTTTTATTAAATCTATGAATTTTTTATTGCTTCCTTTAGATTATATTGAACTATGTTTTTAATATGATTATTTTTTATTACCTTAAAAAAATTGTAAGTTTAGTTGATTCTAGAACTTAGTTTCCAAATTAAGTTGGTTGTTGAAAGGGGTATGTACTCTTCATATTTTCCCTTTTAAGTTTTATTTTGTAAATGAGAGAACAAGATATATGTGTTAGTTTCTTATGCTCATTTATCTTTGTATTTAGGTTTTTTACATCTATTCCATGTTTACGGTTAGATGTTTGTATACCTTATTTTCCTTTAGGTTAAAAGCATTTACATAATTAATCCTATGAATTCATTGGAAATGTTGTATGTGGAGTTGTACTAGGGATGATTCAAAGAGCACTTATGTATTCCTTGTTGAAAAGTGACCCAACTATTAGTAGAAGAATCTTGTCTTCTTGGTAGAGCATTTGAGACTCATTTTAAGGTTATTTTTGTAAAAGACAAATTCTTTTACTAACACATTCATGGACACCATTAATGTGTTAGAAATGCTTTAGAATAACTGAGAGGGGGGTGAATCATTTATTAAAGGTTCAAATGTCCTAATAAAACTTTTTTACTAAGTATAGTGAGCCCATTTAAACTAACCATGCATCCAAGCTAAACATTCTTCTTAGCAAGTTATTGAAAAATTAACATGCTTGAATAAACATGAAAGATTAACACATAACACAGTGATTTATGTGGAAACTCAATTTGGGAAAAACCACCAGTAACATGCTACTCCTTTCTCACTCTTCTGAAGTGATGCCCTGTGAAAGGCCTACCCTATTAAAGGCTACAAAACATACTGTTAAATGTGACCTAGTTAAAAGATTTAATCACCATGTTAGAAATGGGCTTGGTTAAAGGACTTTAGAACATTCACTTGGAATGCCACCCTATTAAAGGATTTACAAAATGGCTATTAAACCAACATAAGTCCATAGGATTTTTCCATAATTGATACAATTTCTAGAGAGTAATAGTAAGGGCTTTTTATCTAATATAACTCACAACATGACTTGTAGATTTCAGATCTCAATTCAGCTCACAAAGTTTCCTGGCTTTCAATCTTTGCAACTCTAACAGCTTGTCCTCCTTTCAAGCTTTGTCTCCCTAAGTCTACATGTTCATTGTGCCAATGCAATCACCTCTATGGTCATCTATCAAAGTAGATTCTCTATACTCTATTCCTCACTCTTGATGCCTTCTCCTTGACACCACACACTCTCTCCAACCACACACTTTTCTTCTTGAAATGTAACTCCTTAAATATAAGTATGGAATACTTTTCTTGTTTTAATCTTCCCACTCTTATTTTTGGTTCGAATGGATTAGGTAAGATATAATGTATCTACCCCTTATCTTGTTTCTTCTAGAAACATCATGTAGAATCCACTTGTATTTTCCTAAAAATGGTTTACCTAAAATTCTATACCATCAACTCAACATCCTTCTCTTCCATCTAGTTAAAAAACTTTTTGGCTTAGATCTGGTGAATCTGTGACTTTTCAAATAATGTAGCAGCTCAACACTATTGAATTTTTGATGCTCAACACATACTATATTACTTGGCACCAACTATGTTTTACTAATGCTCAGCACCTACTATGGATTCACTTGACATCAACTAAGTTTTACTAATACTTGGCACCTATTACATTTTTGTCTAGCTCAGCACCTAAACTTGCTCACACCATCTATTTTTCTTGGCACACACTAGATTTTTCATTTTCTTGGCACTTACTAATAATCTACTCGGCATAAACTAACTTGTTCGGCATCCACTAATGAATTTAATCAAGTTTTGTAGACAGCTTTGTTACAACTTATTCTTCTAGAGTTTTTAAGTGTAGTCAACCTCTGTAGCTTCAATTGTATTATCAATACATCATTTTACCATTGTCTTAACTGATCCTTGCACTTCATTACAAAGCCATAACTCAACCTTTCCCTTAGGTGCTTTGTTACATCTTAATAATTAAATCCTCTTCATCAATCAACTAAGTGATAGTACTTGGATCTTATAAGAAATTGTCATTCCAACAAATAGAAAGTTTGACATTAGTGACAAAACAATGATTGAAAACATTCTTTATCAACAATATATCTTCTTCTCAACAATCTCCCTTATTGAATAGTGATCTTTTCAATCAGATTTCAACATAATGGGGGAGTAGTTGCAATAGGGATACATTTAGTATTCATAAAACTTAGATGTTGTTTTATCTATGTTTCCATCAATGCCAAAGGGGGGTATCATTGGCATGAATTTTTATGGTATTCTTATGGGGGAGTATTCTAGCAGTGATGGAGACATGATTTAGTGATTATATGTTGCATTCATGATAGAGTTTGTCATTGATGTCAACATATTGGTTATTCTATGGAGATTGGTAGAGTATCAGACATAGATTGGCTTAATGAGGTTCAAGGATTAAATATCAGCTTATTTTCACTTGGAATTATGTTCTAGATTATGTTTAGAGGTTATAGCTAGGAGCACATATAGAAATATGAAGACTAGACCAAGTTATGAAGGATTTAGTGAAGGTATCTTTCAGACAACATTTTTGGAAAGTGGGTACAGATGTTTGGATTTCATCTCCTAATAGAGATGGAATATGGTTAAACAATCTAAGAGAGATGTTGAAGACATTTTAAAGATGGATTTTTCAAACACACCTAATCAAATGATCAACGAATATGAAGTTATGAAGAATGTGAGCCAACAAATTTCTTGTAATTGTGAAAAATGTAATATTGTAATGTAACAAGTAATGTAACATCTTAAGTTGGTCCTATATTATTATTGTAAATTGGGAAAGCCTCAAGACCAACTCAATAATTTATTCTAGGACTTTCTATAAAGGAAAGTTCATTTCCTTGTGGTGGCATGTGGAGTAAAAAGTGTGCGGTCATATCTATTGGATGTATTGTGTGATCTTATATGTGAATATCTTTTGGATTAGAGAAGATATTGATATAGTTGAGGCCTGTTGAGCTTACAAGGAATTGTATTTGGAAAGATAAGTTGATGCTGGACAATTGTTGGTGTACACTTGTATTATTCAGTAAGGATAGTACTAAAGTTGTTTGGATAGTGGGTCCATTTGTCTTCCTTTCAACTCCTAACAAGGTTGGAATCTCCTAATAGGGACTCATATGTACTAATTGTATTTTATTGACTCCTAATAGGATTCACCCTTTCACAAGGAATTTTTATATTAGTACACTATCTTGTGGGTACCATTCCCACAAGGTTTTCCCTCTAATCAAGTGTTCCCTAGTTAACATATTGGGTATTATTGTGTATGGTTATCTTTATATGGTCGGTGCATCTATTGTTTACATGTTTTGGAATTAAAGAAGATATTGATACTTGTTTTAATTGTATAACTGATTCACCCCCCCTTCTAGTTATCTTGGCATACTTTACTTTCTAACATGTTTAACTTATTAATGCACTATAATTGGTCATGTAAGATAGTTACCTAATAGATAAGTCAAGTAATAATTTATTGGTAGACAATAGTTATATTAATTATATTATTATGGTATTATTTTGATGTTTTTGGTCTTAACTCAAGAGTATATATTGAGAAATAAAAACTATTAGCATTATTAGTATGATTATGATATTAAGTAATCTTCTATGTTTATAAGTTAAGAATTCATAGTTATGGGCTTATAGTGTTCTAAAAAATGTTTCTTGTATTTGTGGAATTTCTTTATGATAGTAGTTATGTTTCTAGGATCTAGGTGGTTTAATTTTCATTTTATTATCAAAGGCCTTGGAAATTGAATTTGTTTTAGTGTGTCAATTGATCTTTTTTAAGGGGTTCATGATAACATTTTGGATGATGCAATGTGTTTTTAATATTGTCAAGGATATAGTTATGCCTTGTCATTTTATTAATATTTAGTTTTTTTTGGTTGATTTTTGTTGTCATTTTAAGATTAGTTAATAATCTATTTTGTGTTGTTGATGCATTCATGATATTATGACTTCTCCCTTTTATTGGTGAGTATATTTTTGGTATTTATATATGTGATTAGGTCTTACTGACATAAGGTACTCATTTATTGATTTGATCCACTATAATACCATAAACATTGAGTTTGGATGTAATGGCCTTGTTCCTTCAATTTGGGAAGAGTTCCTTTGTGGTTCTTTTATAGGTGGATATTTTACATGACTATTTTTCATGATGAAAGTATAAAGGTTGGAAAGATATGGATCATGATGATAATTTTGTGTTCCTATGCTCCAAATCTATTTTATGATTCTTTTTATTTTGGAAAATTTTAGGATTTTCTTTATTTTTATTATTTTACTCTTTTGGGTTTCATATTGGATCATAGGGGAGGGTTTTCTAGGAGAATTTATGGGAGAGTGGATTGCAATGGGATTCATCACCCAAAGTGGTTGATCTAGGGTAAGGCATTATGGATTTATAATCTAGTGGTAATGTAATAAAACAAATTGGAATGGGATAAAAAATTAATCAAGATAATTGGGATACTTCGCCCATGTCCATGAAAGATCCTATGTGGACCATGGATGGGTGATGGAGACCAACTATCAATGTGGTTTCCTGTGTGGCATGGATTTTGCATAGATTCTCATTGCTTGTTTCCTTTTATTTATTTTGTGTGTAGTGAGAGGCCTTTTGTTATCTTCTAGCTCAAGAAAGTGAGCCTCAAGATCCCACATAGTTGGGTGAAAAATATTTTATCCATCAAGTGTTGTTCTAGAGTTATTTGAGAGCCTTGGATGATCATTCTTTGTTATATGTTTTCTATCATGCACCTTCTTATACATATGACTAGATGTCTACCATGATTCATCACATCTTATTATGAAAATTTGTATTGATATATCATGATTTCATCATCACATTGATGTACTTAATATTTTATTCTTACCTTCTTGGAGAAATAAATGTAAAATATATATGTAATTGTGGTTTGGTGATTACTTATAAATTTTATGTAAACATGTACCTATGATTTCATGTATTATAATGAAAGAAGTGGTTAAGATGTATAATCATTGATTTGTTCATATTATTCTTTGTACTTGGCATGATAGTTTCATGGTGATCTAATTGGTTTAGTAATGTTGTTATACATTTCTAGTAGTGATGTTAGAGAACCTAACAAGACTTGGTTATTTAATTAATGGTGAACATTCATGATTTCATTTAATGAAGTATGTCATAATAGATTATGTTATATGTGGGGATATTATAATGTATGTTACACTGTAAACAAAAATCAATTTTTTTGTTAGTTGTTGTGTAGTCATGTTGGGTTCCTTAGCGGGGTGTTACAAGATTAATCTCAATCAAGATTAAAGTAAAGAAAAGTATTTTTCATATCCTTAAATAATTTTACTCTAATAATAGATTTCTTAAAGGATTATTTTCACTTTTTTGAGTGGTGTGGCGAGGTAATATAGAATAAAAAACTCGAGGACTAATGGATACAATTCTTCAAAGGTTGTTCAAGTGTTAGATCTTTGTATTTTTTTTGTATCGAGTGTAGTGATTTCTCCTTGAATAATGAAATTTTTTATGAGACCCTCTTTTTTAGGGGGTTCTAGTTTACCTTGAATATATTGGACCCAAATATTTGATCCAAAATAAATAATTGTTTGATATGATTCTCTTTGGATTAGCCTATGTAGGCTTCTTGTAGAATATTGGACTATATCCCTAGTCAAAATTAGGGATTCTCTAGGATCTTTCTATGTATATATGAAGATTTTTTCAATGGGAAATCCTAGTCCATAACCAAATTGGTCATGGAAATTATCTAGAAAGAAGATTTTAGGAGTGGTTATAGATGATCATTGAAAAGAGAAAGTAGTTTCAAAATATTGTTATGAAGAAGAAGCAAATACTGATTTGTTTCCCTTTTCCAAAAATACCACCAAGAAAGTAAGTGAGAGTAGAAAAATAAGTGGGGCTTCATTTGTGAGGAAAATAAAAAGATGAATTCATTTAGAAACATGGGGGGTGAAAGGTATTTTCCACCTTTAATACAAATAACTGAACCATAAGGAATACAGATGTCAAATCAAGGAAAGAAGAATGAAAAAAACCTTGCATTTGATGGTAAGGGGAAAGTTTCCCTACATATACAAAACTTGAAGGTTGTATTAGGAGGATAATACCTAGAATAATCTAGAGACCAAACATGCAGAATGTCATAACCAATCTTAGTAGAAGAGAAGCAATTGAAGGAGGGGATAATGAATGAAAATAGTCCTATATAAAAGGGTATGGGAAATATAGAGTCATTTGCACATGGAAGAGATTTTAAAACCCAAAAGAACCCTTTTTGAAGGTTCACAAGAAGAGACTATCAAAGGAAAAAGATATAGAAATACTAAGGTCCTCTTTAATCATAGGAACAACCCCATATTAAATAACCTACACCACTTGGATAATATATATGGTAAATTACAAGGGAAGGGATGAACATCTTCTATCAATTTTAGAGGGACAAATATTTGAGGAAGATTGTAATTTGATGGATAATATCATTATGAATTAGAAAAAAAATTAAGGTGACATATATATCTTCATCAAGCATCAATTTACTACAATGACTCAATCCTCAATTGGAATTTCTAGATGATGAAGGGGTATTAGAGAATTGGTAGAATCCACTTTGTGGAAATTTGGTGAAATTAATTCCTTAAGGTCCCTTGGGGAAAATTATAAAAATTTGGGCATAAATCAAACTCTAGTTGTACCAATGATCCTTAATTATGGAAAAGAGAAACCACAAAGGCTTCTCATTACGAGTAGCATGCCTTAGACGGAGAAGTCAGAGTTCAATTTAAGATTTCCTTGTTGATAAGATGAAGGAAATGACACTCCCTTTCTAAAGAACCATGAGGATAATAACATAGAATATTAGTACCCAAAATAGATTTAATGAATAGTGTTTGGTCAAGTGCAAATTTAAATTACCAAAGGGATCTGTAATTCTCATATAAATTAAAAATAACTAATTTGTATTTTGATTTTTTTAAGATGAGATGAAGGTATGGAAAAGGCCTCTCAACTTAGGCCTAGGGTGCATATAGTGGGTTAACTATACTATGAATCCCACATATTGTTTACATGGATAAATTAGTGGAGGGCACAAATTGGTTGGGTTGTAAGCTCAATATTTTTATTTTTAATCTATCTTCTGATCTAATCACTATTTAGGTTTTGAATTCGTACATCAAAAAATGAAATTGTGAAGAAAGTTAGAATATTTTTAAAACCCTTCTTGGTCAATATTTTATCCTTGGTGGTGATTTTGATACCATCCTCTACAACAATGACAAGTTTGGTAGAGTTGGAAGAAAAAAGAAGTCCCAAAATATTTAGGAAATTGGATTTGATAGAAATTATTCTTAAACCAATAGGTGCATAGGTTTAATTCACATTGTAGAAAAGTTTGACCGATTTATTGTTTTGTAGAGATCTAACATATTTTCCATTTTTATTTGAATGTTTGGTCCTACCTTGCTTTGGTTCAAATCACTTCACATCATTTCAAATTATAGGACATAACAAACCACATATGATTCCTTTCCAATATGAGAACATGTGAATGAAAGATCCATTTTTTTTCAAACTTGTAAAGGAATGGTGGGAGAGAACATCAAAGAATCTAAAATGTTATTTTGAAAAAGACACTAAAACTACTAAAATAAGAGCTAAAATAGTATAACAATAAATATTTCAAAGACATCCTCAAAACAAAAAAATGTGATCTAAACTTATATGTAAACCCTTGTGTAGGAAGTTATAAATGATGACATTAACCTAGACACTTTTATTAGAGAGAAGGGACTCATATTATCCTATTATAAAATTTGGGATGAAGAGGAATTTTTTTGAAAGTTGAGAGATACATGATTGATAAGTGTGATTGAGACACCAAATTCTTCCATAATATCTCCAAGGAAGGGATAAATTTAAGTTGCATTTTAGATCTAAATAAGTTTGACAATTCAAGGATAGAGGACCTTGAGAGCATAGAACAAGAAATTGTTTCCTTTTTCAACAATTACATTACAATAAATAGAGCTCATAACTTATAACATAATAGATATTGATCAAAAATATTCCCTTTATGGTAATAAGGACTCGGAAAACTCCTTCAATATTTATTTTTTCTTATTTTAATTAAAGGAGTAATTTTCTAATTACATCCAAAGAAGGCTTCTAGATCTAATGAGGTTTTAATTAGTTTCTTTAAAAATGTCATAATATTGTATGAAAAGGCATGGCTAAAGATAATGATGCCTCAAAGAAATCAACTCTCCTATTGCAAGAAAGAAATAATACTTTTATTTCCCTCATCCCAAGGAAGAATGTGTTTAAATATTTGGGTGATTTCTAATCCATTTCCTTGTCTAATATAGTTTACAAGGTTTTTACAAAGGTAATAGAAAACATATCGAAAAAAATTCTTCCTAATATTATTTTAATGAAAACAAATATGATTTTTTCCATATTTATATTTTGTAAATGGAGTCATCATTTCTAAGAATGCATTATATTCCATTCAATCAATGAAAAAATTATGTGTGGTACTAATCAAACTAGGTATTAACAAAGCATACAATAAAATTGATTCATAGTTTTAAAAGTAGCAATTAATGAGTGTATTTATTTAATACAATCACATTGATAGAATCATGGTACATTTTGATTTTATATTGATGTTTTCATTCAAGAGTTGGGCTATAAATATTTTATCTTCACAGGGATACTTACAAAAACTTATACAACATGGCTATAAAAACTTATTGTACCATCTTAAAATAGAAGAACTTCATTTTGAGACCTTTTATCCCTCCTTTATGTGGTTTTGATCTCTCTCTCTCTCTCTCTCTCTCTCTCTCTCTCTCTCTCTCTCTCTCTCTCTCTCTCTCTCTCTCTCTCTCTCTCTCTCTCTCTCTCTCTCTCTCTCTACCTCTCTCTCTACCTCTCCTTCCAAATATTTCCCCAATTTCTAGATGATCTCTCATCTTGTGGCATGGTCCTTTAGGTTCTATTTTACCTTGTTAGTCATATCTTCTATTTTACCCATTATTTGGGACCCTCTCATAAATAGGTTCACTTGGTTGACCTATTATAGAACAAGTTAACCTATTTTGACCTTTTCTAGAATATTTCAACCTAGGCTGAGCTCTTCCTTGAGGGATTTGAGTCTCGGGGCTTTGAAGCATCTCACATTTCTAAATTGTTTAATCAGCCTACTTTGTTTCTATCCTGAAAACCAATATATAAGGAGGCTTGAGAATTTAATTTTCATCCATCAATCCATAATCATAATTATACAATAAATAAATAAAAAGCATATACATTTTCATGAGATTTCAAGAAAGTGTTCTCAATCATTCTTCGAGATCAAGCATTTCCTTCTTGCATCAAGCTTCTTCCTTTAATGTGGTAGTGGAGTTTGGATTCTAAGGAGGAGATCTATCATTCAAATAATTAATTTTATTCTATTCTTCATAAATTAATGTCACACACATTTCTATTCATGAGGTATTGACTTCTATGGTTTTATTTTGGTTTCTTTGACTCAAGGCTATTAAGTTTTCATACTTGATCACATATCAAATCCAATTGCATCCATAAAGGTAATTTTATTTCTCATTGATATTTTTAGTCCCACTAAATATAATTACTTCTACATCTCAAATTCAAGGTTATCTATTGAATATAAGGGTTGTCCAAGGCAATCTCACATCAAACCAAAACAAAAACCAAGTTTTACTATGTGCAAGAGAAGGATATCAAAATTGTAACCATGGATCTGGGAACTACTTGTCAAAACATTTCCAAAGAAGTTGGGTCAATTTTATTATAGTATCCTAGGAACATTTCCATCTTCCTATAAAGTTTATAAATAGTTTACCACTAGGTCAATGTCTTCCTAGAGGCCTAAGAAAAATAACATTTTTTTGGTCCTATTGTGATCATGAATTTGCAGTCACAAGTTCAGATCCATGATTTTAGGAGTGAAAAGGTATATTCCCTTGCATATTTTAAGGTGGTTACTTTATCTTTGATTTCACTTTTTAGTCTATATCAATTTCCATATCTTAATTGGGTTGATTGCATATATGTAACACCAAGATCTATCTTACTCTTCTCATTTAATCAATTTATTTATTTTGGCATTTGCATTTACACATTTTTAATCAAATTAACTTTGCATGAAAAGAAACTTTATTGCATTCTTCCTTCATATAATTTTGGTTTATAATTGACACCTCTTTATTCCTTTTGCTTATTCTAATCTAACTCAAATTATATTAAGAGTTATATTTAGAAGCCCCTCTATCTCCTATATTTGAATGCTAGTGTGAAGTCAAAGCCGCATCTTATTGTGTGCTTCCATTTTACCACTCAAAATTTTGGTGAACCCATCACATCTCCAAATTTTTATTTCGGAGTTATATTCCCTAATATCTCTTATTTTTTATCAATTTCACCTAAATATTTTGGTGAACCCAATTGCTGCCATTTTTCTGGACATATATTCATTCTTTGTATCTAATCTACTTTGTATGTTATTATTTTCATTAGTGGTATTTAGATCTCCTTTACCATTTACATTTTTTTCATATAGATTTCATTTCATATATCTACATTGGGATAATTTAAAAACATTGTGTTCTAAACACTTAGATTTTATTGCTTTCATATTCATCAAATTTCTTTTTAGTGGATGGGTTATCTTAATTTTCAAGCTCTCTTCATGATCTTCAAGATGTTACATTTAATGGATATGATGACACTTCCATGTATTCTTTCATTGGTCCTCATCTCTTTAAAGATGATGTTGATTAAGCTCTAGTGAGTCATGATTTTCCTAACATGGATAATCCTACTATTTGGGATAAAATTGTTGTTATGTGGAGTCTAATTAGACTTAGAGGTTAATTTTTCCCCATGTCATCCGATGTGATTTCCCCCCACATTTTTTTATGGGGGTTTGGGGGTAGCACCCCCTTGATGGGGTCAAGATACAATACCCCTTGTTGGATCAAGGGGTAGTGCCCCTTGTAGGGTCTTGGGGAAGATCCTAAGGCATGTTCCTTGTCATGATACAGGGTGGAGTTGAAGGGCAAAGCCCCACAAGGCCAAAAATGACTTAATGATTATAAAAGGTTTCGAGAGTTATTTTTCTATTGGGTAACATATTTTAGCCCTAATTTTTTAAGTGACATAAGTCTTATATAAAATGTCATAGGGTTAGAAATTTTATGATGTATGATGATTTAGTAGCTTCTGGCAACACTATTGAGTTGCAAGGGATTGCAGATTATAATCAAGTTGAAATCATTAGATAATAAGAATATTAGACTAGTTGTTTGGTGGACATAGCCCAAGGTTTGGGTGAACCATGTTAAATATTTGTGTCTTGTATTTTCTTGTGTGTGCTTTATTCCTTTTTGTATTGGTTATATTTGCATGTAATTTTATTTATGTCAAGCTCTAATCCTAACAAAAACCTTAGGTAATGACATTAATTACTCCCTTCCTCGTAAAGAAACCTATATGCATTGGATGGTGATATGGTTATTGTTTATAATGATCAACCACTTTCTATATATTTTATTTACATTCCTTCTATAGATGAGACCTTGATGAGTTATGTTTGTCCTTCTCCTAAGAGTATCTTAGAGGTAATGGATCACACCCTTGATGCTTCTTATTGTTCATTTTAAGACATGTCTCAAATAAAATTAGATCTTGTTGTAAAAGATGATCATTATGGTCTCATTTTCACAAATTCAAATTTAGAACTTAAGAACCTTAATCACACATTGACCCTATGGGTGTGTTACCAACTCTTCAATATTGTGTAACCTTAGATTTCACACCAACATTCTATAGGAACACCAACACCCTTGAATTTGTAATGCGGATGCCTTTATTTGATGAGTACAAGTATATTGAATGATTCTCTTTAAATTTTATTCTAAGTACACCTATAAGATCTTCTTTTTCTATACACTATTATTTACACAATATAAAGAATTCATTGCATATGGTACGTTTTCAATAAATTGTAATGATGCATGGAATATTTTTCTTGAGCAATCTACTTGATACATCTAAATCCCTATTATGTTTCTTCTCACTATGTGACATTTCTAGCCTATTCTCTATTGGCTTATTTTCCTAATTTGTGAATAACATAATAGTCATTTCCCTTGTCTCCTCACTTGTGGGGCAAGGACCCAATTTCATCTTCCTATCAATATAATGGGATATATTTTATCCCTTTGTTGACTTGTTTTCCTTTTATATGATGAGATATGTTCTTAAATTCATTTAAAGTGTTTCTTACAAATTAGCATCCCAAGTGCAATCTTATGTTTTCTTGAAATCACATATAAATTGAGACCACTTAGGGAGACATAATATTACCTTTTTCTCTTGTTCAATACATTCAAAATCCTTTTTATGAATCTGCATTCTCTTATAACTTTATATTCTCTCTGTTACATTCCTTTCTTGTGTTACACATCATGAGATGAATGCCAATGGGTAGAAAAAAGTGTTGGCAGTAACACCAATTGTAGTAGTAGGACCTTCAAAAGGAGTAGCAGTGGTACAACCATGTGTACATGCTCCCATTGCACCATATGCAGCATTTGCACAAGTGCAACCTATAAGATCAAGATATGAGCAAGAAAGAAGGCAATTAGAGGTGGAAGCACCTACTACATAGAGGAAGTCAGGGAGACTAGTGAGGGTTATGCAAGAACCATCACTTCAAGCAAAGAAAATAGTAAAGTAGGTCAGCAATGGACCTGGCAAAATGAGGAAAACCATGCCAGTGAGGAGTTCTGAAAGCTCTGATGATGATGATGATGATGATGATGATAAACCTATTGAGCAAGATACACAGAAAGCCAAGACAGCCACAAGTAAGAAGGTATGGAAACCAAAGGTAGAGAATTTGAATATGAAGATTATAAATGATGACAATATTGTTCAGTTGAATAAATTTTATAGCATGTATAGCAGTATGAATAGGAGGCAATTAGAGAATGCCATAATAAGAAATATGATTCTAAGGAAATAAGAGATTTGATAGCATTCAGAATAAGATTCCTAAAGACCTATACAATAGGTTGATCAATAGAAAGAGAAGGGTAGTAGAAGAAGATCTGAATATGAAGATCACATCCATAAATAAATTATGTGATGTTGGATCAAAAGAGGAATTTGAGATAATTTTGAAGGGTAGCCCTTGTTAAGGAATTAAAGAAGAGAAATTATTCTGATGGGAGGAAATTATGAGGAGGTAAGGAAAGAAATAGAGGACGCTATAGTGAAATATATGTCCTCAGTACCTAAGGAGAGTGCATAAGAAAAGGCTATTAGTCCAGTATATGTACAAGAAGATACACCTTCCAATGAAGATGAAGAGATAGAAGGGACACAAAAAACACTATCTCCACCTCACATTGTTATGGATATTAAATCCATACAAGTGGATAGTGCACACATAACTATGGACACAAAGGAGAATCCATTTGTAGCGTATGGGGAAAATATTGTTGCCAATATCACTACCTATACCAGTTCTGATGATGAAGAGGAAGAGAAAAAGAAGGAAGAAGAAGAAAAAAAGAGAAAGGAACATGAAGAAAATAAAAGGAAAGAAGATGAAGAAAAGAAGAGGAAAGATGAAAAGGAGAAGAAGAAGAGAAGAAAAAGATAGAAGAAGAAGAGAAGAAGAAGAAAGAGGCTAAGGAAAAGAAGAATATAGAGGAATAGATAAAGACTATTGTGTCTTCATTAGTATTAGCAACTCGAACATAGTATCTATTCCATCTAATGATGAAGATCAAAAAGAGCTATTGGGAACCTTGAGCAAATTGTTTAAGAAAAAAAAATCTGTAAAGTCTTTGCAGAAGACCCTTGTTGAAATCTTGGAGTGCATGCAGAAGATAGTTTCCACAACTATAGCTAATCCAAACTTGCAAGCCAAAGCAAAAGATTTGGTGAAGAATTTTGATGGGGAATTCACAACCTTAGCTGAAGTAGCAGTAGCGTAAGCATGGAGAAATCATGATGCAGTCCTATTCAACATAGTGTGCACTAATGTGCGCAATGATTTGGAGGCACTTGATGGAAAAATCAAGGAATTGAGATAGTGTATTACTGAAAGTAAGAATTTGTATGGACATTTTGCAATGTCCTATAATTAATTATATAATCTTGATATAAAGATCAAAGGCCATATGAGTGAGCTTCAGTCACTCACTACAAGATTGCAACAACCAAAGATTAGAATTGAAGGTTCTGAGAATGAGATTGAGAAGATCCACAATATTGTCAAAAGAATTGAATTTGACAAGGAGAAGGTATAAGAAGATTCTCTATTCTTAGAGAATATCTAGCATCCAAGGTTGTAATTTTGTAGAAGTAATTGGAGGAATGTCTTTCAACAAAGAATTCCTATGACAATTTCACCTATACTGACTTGAGCGCAATTAAAGTGGCATCCTATGTACTTTGTGCACTCATCAACTGTATCAAATACAATCAAAGGCAACTAGAAGAAGGACTTTGATAGATTGAAGATTGATTTTTTAGATTGCATATCCAGAATGACAATCTGATCAATAGTAGGCAACAAGTATTTGTGATACATTTTTTGACACCTTTGCCATTGATGTCAAAGGGGGAGTATTGTGTTATTATGTAGAAGAAAATTGTATAGATGTAAATGTATATGTAAGAGGGAGCTTATGTATGTATCATGTAAAAGAGTGATAAGGAATGTAATGATCCATCAAAACATGAATAAAATTGTTATGTTTTGAAGGTAATTTGTGTATAGTTCTTTTTCTTTTTTTTTCTTTTTTTTGTATGACATCATTTTGGGACTTAGCCAATTTTCTCAAATGTTATCATCAATGCCAAAGGGGGATATTGTTAGTAATATGGTCATTTAGATGTATTGATGGTTGTAATTTATGACAATATATGTGTAGCATTTCATTTATGTATTCAGAGATAGAAAATTGTTTAAGTATTAGACAATTTGTAGGAGTACAATGAACAAATCTTAACAGTACAGACAATGCATAGAGAATTAGCTTATGCATAGTTAAGAAAATATTTTTAATATTTTCATGATTATGTGTACTAGTGTGCATGTGTGTACAGTCAATACAACACAAGTTACAATAATTTTAACTGTGTTGGTTTTAATAGTGCAGAACAAAGCATAGTAGAAAACAAAACTGTACGACTTTAGGAATTATTTTGTTTCAAAATAATTACTAAGTCATGTTAGCTGACTATGTGGATATTATTTTATATTATGTCAAGTGTGTGAAGACATGGAAACCAGCTAAGAAACAATTTGTAAATGCACAAGATATAAGTAAAGATCTTATGTTGCACAGATAATGAGGAAAAAGTGTATTGCATAATGAATGCATAATGCACAGATATTTTGCAAGTTGCATAATTAGATGTGACATGTGAACTATTGTCAAAATCATCTACGAGCCTTATGTGATGCAAAATATGATGCAAGATCAAATAAATTGTGAGTTACAGTAGCAAACAAGTATTGTATACATATCTATTTTGTGAAGGAATTGAATTGTATAATTGCATGTTGGGGCAATGGGCTCTTCTTGCATACATTGTAATTGATCTAGAAACTCCTAATAAGGTTGAGGCTTCTAACAAGGCCTAGTCCTCTAACAAGGACTCAAAACACTATATGTACTTCATAGACTCCTAAGAGGATCAATATCTATTACAGATCCTATTGTTTAGTGAGTCATCTAGTGGGTACCATTGCTACTAGGGTTTTTCCTTGGCCAAGGTTTCCCTAGTTAACAAATAATGGTGTTATGAGTTCTCTATATGTATGGTTATATTTACTATTCAACATTGTTAGTTTACTTTCATATGCAAGTTATAAAGTAAGTAAAAATATTCAGTTGTGGAAAAAAGTTTGTAGAATACTAATTCACCCCAACCCCCTTCAAAAGTATTATCTATTTCTAATAAGGAGGTCTATGAGCAACTTAAAAATTCCATAACTTTCAAACCGTGAAACCTTTTGACCTGATTCTTTTTTGGAGTTCTTGAATTGAAATCAAAATAATAATAAAATAACCAATTTTCTACATTTGTGTGTATCCCGAGGTGTACAAAAATACTAACCCAAATAAGTAATAATATAAATTTGAGAGTTGGAATCTCTATTTTTCCCAAATAGGTATTAAGAAATGCAAACATATAAACTGAAACAATCTCTAAACATATTTTTGGGTGATATAGGATTTTTCTTACACCGTTGGATGCTCCTATAGCAATAGGCATAACATGGATCCTTTTCTCTCCCTCTTTAATTTCTCTCTATATTTGCATTCATCATGATACGTTCTTATTTATGGGTATGTAATGCTTTGTTTCATGCAAGATGTGATTTTCATTGACTACCAATGTCCTTTCATGTCTTGGATTTTAGTGTTTATCATTTAATAATCATATATAGTCTACTTCTTATGTGTTATCTTTTCTAGCACATTATGTGCTTGGAATTACATATCATATGATGTGTCTGTAACACCCCACCAAGGGATCCAAAAGAATTAACCTAAAGTTTCACTAAGTTTGGTAGCATTTTTTTACTTTTTTTTTGAAACATGAAAGTTGAACCATTCATAACATACACATAGTAGCGGAAGCAATAACAACATTCCACTGAAAGTATACATGAACATGCATAACAAGTTAAATTCCTTAAGGATCCCTTAACATTGAATCACCATTAAATTAACTAATATTAATTCCATCTAATACCACATCCACATGAAATAATAATGAAAAGTCCAAAGTTCTTAAACAATATATTTTTGTTTCAAATGTCCCTTAGTAAAACTACATTTCAAAATGCTCAATCATCCACTGTACATGCCACATGGTATGAAAGACATGAAAGAATATACATATGTGAAAGTAAAGTACATCATCCTATTCTAATCCATGATGCAAGTGCAATAAAGTAAATGAAACATGTTCCATACATCATAGAAGATATAAACATTCATCGTAAAGTACAATCATACATCATAATACATAATTATCTAAGTGCGCAGTTCCTCCCAACCATAAATAGCATCATTAGACCATTGTGGGCCCTAGCCATCCCTCCGTGCGTAGCATCCCAAGTCACCAAAGAGATCATCGGTATTATCATAATAGGAATGTCACTCCTAAAACATACTACAACATTTGCAGAAAGAAATCTAACATGCTACAACATATACATAAGAAATCTAATCATGTAAATTAAAACATAAGATAAGTAACTAACAACATCTATCATATGCTAATCATCAATATAAGGATACATGTCCACCATCATAATCCAAGAACAGAATAAAGATAGATGCCAACAAAGAATGCATCAAACATGGTGTCTCAGACCGATCTCAAATGGTAAGAGTGAAAAAACACTACCACCCGACCATGTGGAACCTAAATGGCCCACTCCCACCGCACTGAGGAGATAATCTCAAGTCCCAAATGGGATATCAAATCACATAACACAAATACTCTCTAAGTCCAGGAATCCTAAAAGTATACTAACTCAAAGGTTCCAACATAAATCAACATCTAATCCTAGAGGCACAACAAAGACATGTAGGAACCTACTATGTAAGTGGGAAAGTGTCATCGCACAAATCATGCTAGAGTTACCCTGGTAGTCTCTCAATAGACTCTGGCACCCTAGTGATCCCTATGCGGCCACTAGTATCCTCTCGTACTGATGAGGCATACTACGGAATGCAAGGTTGCAACCAAGCATTCTCTCTACTCCCATCCTAGTATGTACTAGCACTCGAGGCATGGGCGAGAACAAGCAATTATCTTGTTAGGTTCATTTAAGTCAGTATTAAGTGTAATGTTTTCACTTATTAAATAACTTAAAATGAGTTATCATGGCAGCCACTTAGGACCCCAGCCCCCATTGCAAGCCACTTCCTAACACTAAAAGTAGATAACCTACCCTAGGCTCATGGAATAATAAATCACAAAATCACCACAGTCCTATACAAGTGACTGGGAAAATACCAAAAGATAATCCACAATAAGAGCATCAAATCTCCATAAGCAACTAAGAAGCATCCATTGATAATCATAGTTCTCTATTGGCAACTGAAGGTATCAATGATAATCACAATATCTATTGGTTCTCAACAAGCAATAAAAAAGGCATATCAAGAAAATAATACTAATCGAAGACTCCAAAATGGTCAAGTCATACATGTCACTTCATGACATCACCAAGATCAAATAAAAAATTTAGTCCCATCAAGGCAATTGGAAAGTAATCCAAATACAATTTGTCGATAACTCATAAATGGTTACATAGATCATAGCTTACACAAGAAGACTGGAAACAATATCAATCAGTAAACTACACACACCATAGAGCATGTCATCTCACAACCATGGTTGGTTTTAAAAAAGATCGAGATCAAAGACATCATCATGAAATCACAAATCATAACCCCTGAGCCTCTAGTAGACATCCTATAACTGGTCAACAATCTAGTCAACCCAAAAACCCAAAATAGATAGCATAGAGAAAACACAAAATGCAAGCACATGTTTTGGTTTGTTTAAATCACATAGTTGAATTAAGTGTGGGGTTTTAGTTTTTGTTTTTGTTTAAAATATCAAGTGAAGGAACATTGTTCATCTTCCTTATAACTAACCCGTGTATTAGTTTTAATAAGTTAAAGATTTCCCCCACCCCTAACTCATTTAAATCAATTTTCCTAAAGTTCTCAAAGGATAAATACATATTTGGACAATAACCCTCATCGTGATCCAATTAAACATGAACAATTACAAACTTTTCATTATTATCCTTCATTCTAGAACAATATTGGATTCAATTAAACAATTGAATTAAATTTATATTAATAATCTAAAATACTATAAGACAATTAATTATTAAAGAAGAAAAAAACTAATAAAAAAAATTTATTTATAATAAATATAATGATTATTAATTATTAATAATAATATATATAATATTTAATATTTAAAACTTAATAATATTTAATAATATTAATTATGAAAATCAAAATATTCAAAAATTGATTTCATAACACATATAACATAACATAAATTATTTTTAAAAAACTTAACTAAATATATCACCTGCTATCGTGGGTACGTAGTACCCTACTATCGTAGGGCCTGCGATGATAGCAGGTATAGAGTACCTGTCATACCCAAACTATGGGCAAAAACACACAAAAATTTTTTTTTTTTTTTTTTTTTTTTTACAATAATTAAAATTCATTAAGTAGATATGTTTGCGATCTCAGTTTAAGTAAAGGTGCTCTACATTTCATCTTAAGTTTATAATCTTCCGCATGGATTAATCATTAATTTATCTTTCATCATTAACTCGGTTAATTAATTTAACAATCAAATTAAAAGTTTTATCACATTGGTAATTTTATATACTGGTATACAATATCTCTAAATTATTCAAATAACTTTAGATATTAGATCATTAATTAAACAAATTATTAATTAGTCTTACTAAAATAAAATACATGGGACAAACCATCTTTAATAAAATCCATTAATATTTACATCTAATGCTAACTATCTTTAAACTAATTTAATTTAATAAAGCAATTTACTAAAACCAAATTAACAAAATACTATTTAATACTAACATCTCTAAAATCTAAAACTTAACTTAAATCTAAAGAAATTTAACTTAAATTAAATACTAAATTCAATTTTACATATAACTGAATTGAAAACTAATAATATTCCAAGTCTAATTAAATTAACATTAATATTAAAACAACTAAATTTATCTAAAACAAAACTAACTACATCTAATATAATTGACTAATCATAAATCTAGACTTAATTACATTTTAAACTAACTTTAATGACTACTTCTAAAACATGCTAATAAATTAACACTACTAATATATATATATAATTTTAAACAACATAATTAAACAACTAAATAATTAAAACTAAAACTAACTAAATCTAAACTTAATACTAACACTAACAAACATAACATAACTAAACACAATTCCTAACACCTACACTAACTTCTAACTCTACTCTCCTAACTTAACTCCCACTCCATATCCCTTCCACCCACCAGTCACATCGACCTGCCAAACCCCAGACCCCTGTGCAATTTCAAGCGCTGCCACTAGTACAGTGCTCTGCCCAAGGGAATCAGGTGCAGGTCCTTCCCTATGCAAGGTGATGATGAGACAAAAGATGGGGAAAACAAAACTTTTAAACAAGTCTATCACAAAACCAACATTTACCATGACAAGAGGGCTAGCGCAAACCAAGACAGGGTGGAGGTACGGTGATGTCACCAAGTGCCAACAAATTTTGACTTTTAAACACATTTTTTAAACCCTCCTTCCAAACTGACGTCCAAGGAGGGAGATAAGGCATTAATGTTAAAAAGTTTTATGGGTAGCAAATTAGATATTTAGGATATTTAGAGGTCATTATTAAGTTATTTTAGTTATTCATATTTAATTTATTGATGATTAATTTCAAATTTAAATTCAAAAATAAAGAATCACAGAGAATATTCTCTATTGCACAAATAGACTTATTTCTTCTTCCATGCAAAATCCAGAGAGCATTTTGCTCTTGGGGAAAAAAATTTGAAGCTTTATTTTTCTAAGTATGGATTTTAAAACAATGTATATTTTATTTTAAGGATTTAAAACATAGATTTATTCATTGAGACACATTCATACAAGATTTATTGATATCTCAAACAACTTAAATTGAATCATCAACCAAAATCATTTGTTCTTCTATAAAACTTGGATTGAAATAATTCGACCTTTGTCAATAATTTCTTTTAAATGAAAATCCATAAAGCCTAATTACAACCTTAACATACCAAGAATATGAATTATCCATTTTATTCGATAATGCAATACTTGTTTGATTCTAATAATCATGAAACTAAATCTACATGCATGATCGTAATTTTCATTTTCAACATACAAGAAAACCTTGAAATCTTTGCCAAATTTTATCAACATCAATTCCATCCTAATTTTATGTGCATCCATCTAAATTTAAATCATGATTAAATCACATGAAAAATAATTATACTCAACACCAATTTTATTGGCAAACCTGATTCAAAGGCTCAGCTGAGAAAGAATCGGGAAGAAAACTCGGCTTCATTGCCAATCCAACAAAGTTTTGAGATACAAATTATATAGGATATCAATCCCAAATTTCAACAATATAAATGAATTTTCTTCATGACCCTCAGCAAGGGATTCATAACAATTTCTGTAACACTTTTCTAGAAACATGGATGGAACAAAATCTGATCAGGGTGACCACAAGCATGACCAAGAAACAAATCAACCATGCATATTCACACAAGGTTATCACTATAAGATTCACAATGAATTAATACTAGGAAAAGGTGGATTCTTCCAACCAGGAGAAGTCAAGCACAACACCAAACAGATGCCCAATCGGGGCTATAAACCAAGAACTTTCGTTCTTCCATTTCAACATACCATAATCATACAGGGTTTATGCTGACAGGTAGGGGCCCATAACACCCTACCCTTTCTCCCTCTTCTCATCCTGAGAAGAGACTCTACACTGGTTGGAGTCTGACTAAACAAACCTTTTCCAAAATTGGTCACTTCTGCCCTATCCAAGGGTGAGTAATACCAAAACACCCATGCAAGAAAATCTCCAAAATTTTAAACATAAACATGAAAAGAAATCATCCAAAATAACATGGTTTTCAAAGCATCCCAACATACCCACAAACATACAAAAATTTAAACAACAACAAGGTAGCATAAGCATGAAACGAACATAAAATCTGAACAAGGGAGATGAGAATTTCTACCTGCACAAAGAGGTAATGGCAAATGAACAAGTTTGAGTAGAGTTTCCCCTTCCTTCCTTCAATCTTCAAAACTCCTCTCTAAATGTAGAGATTGGGTAACAACCTCCACTAGTCCAAGAAGGGCCTCTAAATAAGCTTCAAACCCAACCACCAAAGGGATCAATAACTTCTCCCACCCACTAACAATTCTAGAAACTCCTAACTCAACCCACACTATGGTTAAACACTAAGTGGAGGTAAGGTAAGACAACTCATGGTAACCACTTGCAATTTTCGCACAAAGGTAAAATGAGACTTTTTGAGAGATCTCAAAAGTTAACAAAAGGGACTTAGGGGTTGGAAAAGACCCCCAACCCATACCCATACCCCTTGGGTATAAATATTTCAAGTTTTAAAGCCTTAGGAATAGGTTTAGAGCCAAACAAATGTTAGGAAATTAAAATAGGACCATCTAACTACTCTAACATCAGAGATTAAGCACTAATTTGAATTAAGGATGACTAAACTTGATTAAGAACCCAATTAGCAAACTAACACTAACTTAAACCAACATGGGTCCAAAGGTTACACAACTAACCCTAATCAGCATACTGAAGAACATAAACAACTTATGAGTGTCAAGCGACACCAAAAGAACATAGTTACGAACATGTACATTCACTGAACACAGAAAGAAAATACATACATCTCACCGTTAAAATACTTGAATTACGAACAACAAGGTTTCTAAATTTAGCACATAGAGATCAGTTATGTTCCTCTGTCAATTTTCTCAGCCAAAATATCTACACACTCATTACACACATCAGTAGTCCCGAAATTCACATGTACATATGTATATACGTATCAAAATTTCACATAAATTGGAACATACATCACTCAGGGTTTCTTTCATCCTACTTAATTCTTAACCATTAGAAATCTCTTAAATCAAAGCATCAATCCTACATTTACCGATTTCATCAACATACATATACATAAAACATTAAATGACAAACATCAATATATCTGAAAGTAACATCACATAACATGAAATAATATAATATGTTCTAAGTATCAGATAATGTCTCGACATCTCGAGTCGTGAGTATTAAAATGATAAAGTAATATCTAAGGCTACGAAGGGTCGGGGCGAGGCCTCACAGTACCCCTGTCATCGCAGTACCTGCGACGGCAGGTACTCTGTGACCTGCAAAGCGCATGGGGCATGGGTTTTGTCCCTCCCACTACGATTTAATAAATTTTTTTTTAAAATTATTTAAAGAAATGCTCTTCCCAAAAGTGATTCAAAATAATTTTATTAAAACATTTTTCAATAAGCGTTTATATAAAACGCTTCCGTATTCACACACACACACACATATATATATATTTATATTTAAAGCAATTTCATCTACAACAAAGTTAAAACATTTTTCCATTATATATATTTTTTAATGCAACATTTTTTAAAAATATTTTCAGATTTGTAAACATATATGTATATTTTTTTTTTAAAAACATTTACAATAATGCCTGTGAACATATACATAATTTTTAAACAAAAAGGGCTTTTCCAATTTTGTAAAATAAGAATTTTCCCATCGTTCTTTAGATTTACCTATTTAATCCATCTAAAAGGTTTGTCTATAAGCATTTAAACCCTAATCCCATATATCCCTCAGATCTACGCATTTGGGGTTTCTCATAGAGGAATTTAAATATCCAAGACAAGAATGCATACAACCAAGATATTCAACACATGAAATCTTTAGAAAGCATTCAGAAGACACAAAGAAGATAGGAAGTGGAAGAATACAAAATAACATCTGCAAAATCACAAGTGTCCACCTAGACACTAATGCTAATTCACTTCTCCTCAGAATCTATAGAGCAAGCCCCTTCCTTCTCCAACACTCGCAGATCCACCCAAAACACTCCTCCAGCTTCTAAGAGTGCATGAATATAAGGACCTCTTAGGAAGCACCTAGAATGTCTCTAAAAAAAACCAAGAGATAAGATAAGTGTTGACAACTAAGCACGAGCCTATTCCAACCTTCTAGATGAGTCACAAGGTTGTAGACACCATGTGCTTAATTTGTGCGCTAATTCCTGCATTGTAGACATATGTGCAATCAAGGGGTGCACTTACTCCTAGGTAGACTTATAACTTTTATTTTAATTCTTTTATCATTATTATTATTATTTATTTATTATTTTATTATTATTATTTATTATTATTAGTAATTTTAATTTATTTTATTTAATTCTTTTACTCAATTAATTTTCCATTTAATTAGTTAAAATCAAAATATCAACATATCATAATATTATATTATTATTTTCCAAAATAATTAAATCTTTTAATTTTAGACTTAATTTAATAGAATATTCACCAAAGACCTCCAAAATAAAATATTAAAACCCATAATAGAACAATCCATACAAAATCAGTCTAAGGGGTCAAAACCATGAATTACGTCATCTGACGCATTCGATAAGTAAAACATCTTAGATACTTGTCCTACCTTTCTAGGACAGATGGTCTAAGGGTCTAGGATTTGGACTTGAGAATTTATCTCCCCTCTCTCATCATTGAGATAGTGCGATAGGGTACGCTCATCCTGGCAATTCAAGAAAGTCAATACTTGGTACCTGCAACCTGCATAAAATCCATGCATGTACATACAATATACATATATGCTAAGCTAAATAGGCAATGGTAGTAAGTGGTGCATCGTGTAGATCTCGACTAGCAGGTGACTACTACTCCCTTCCTTAACCACATTAGAAATGCCATACATAAAGAGAACAAACACACACACCATACACATGCAAGTATGGGGTAAGTATCCATAAGAAAACATATGTGATAATAAACCATCTAACTAATCATCATCAATAATCGAAAATAATGTAATAATCATCATGCATACATGAAATGTAGAGTCTAAGTAATCTCATCATATATCACTGAATCCATAGTACAATATTTGATAGTCTCAAAACAATGCTACTAACCATCAACATAAAACTAGCCTAACAGAGTTTGGCCATGATAGCAACAATGTATCTAGAAAAATGTAAACAAGGGCAGACACAGCAATGTCTTTCCTTCTATCTATGGTGTTACATTATTATATGATACATCTTGTTTGATATAGGATGTTTTATTTTGTGCATTAATAGATTTTGGTTATCACTTATAGTTTATCTTTATATCTTAAAAGATTTTGTTTTATAATCTTCCATGGACTTCTCATTGTTCGTTCTTGTATATACCTTGTACATTATTTATCTATGTTTGTCTAAGGGTTGACTTTCCTTAGTATAGTGACATTATTTTCTTGTAAAAAATTGTGTCTTAATTGTGAATCTCTCTTATATATAATAGGCATGTGTCATCCTTTATCAAAGGATCCCTATTCCACTAGTACACATGGGGTTGAATAGGTGCATTCTTATTCTTCTTCTAATCTTTTGTGTTGAAGATGTTTATCTTCATTCCAACATTCCTCTTAGAGGTGGATGTCTTGCTAACAAGATCTCTTTCTTTCAAGGTTCTCTTCCCATAAGTGATATATCCTTTCATAATTTATCTATTTTCTTATCCTACAAGAGCCATTATTCTTTACTAAGTTTGGGGCATACATTTATTTTTAGAGGATATGACATTATTTATAGAAAAGGTTATCCTTGACTCTCTTCCTTATGATTTCTATATCTATATAGTCATCGTTGGGAAGGGGGAATATATATGTCCTCCTTGTACTATAGTTTAATTTTACTTTTACATTGCAACATGTCTTTCCCTAATAGGTATAAATGAGACTTGTCCATCCTAGGGAAACACATTTTCATTTTAATTTTGCATGCAACTCCCTAATGGTTATTAGTGATACTTCTCCATCCCAGAGAAATGCATTGTACACACACTTTTTTCTATAGATAATGGACCCTTGTCCATCCATAGAGAATAAAGACATATTTATACTTTTTAGTGGGTTGAAACGCATATACACATGCATAATTTGTCAGCACCAACATAGGATTGACTACCAAGCACACAAACTTGCTAGGCCATTTGATCCTTCTTTTCTATATTTGGTTTTTGTGATTAATGGTAAGACACACAAACCTTGTTGGAAAACTCTCTCTCTCTCTCTCTCTCTCTCTCTCTCTCTCTCTCTCTCTCTCTCTCTCTCTCTCTCTCTCTCTCTCTCTCTCTCTCTCTCTCTCTCTCTCTCTCTCTCTCTCTCTACCTCTACTTCCATGTTATTGGAATAGAATCATGAGGGATGTCATCCTTTTTGGTGTTGTTTTATTTCCTATCTGATCCCTTATGCTTTGTAGTAGCCTTCCAAATATGATATTATTGGGCAAGGCATTTTCCAATCAAGGTCCCTTTCGCTAGTTGATTTGGGCTTTTTTTAGTCTTTTGATTTTATTTTTGTTTCTCTTTCATTTCTTTTGATTTGTTTTCATGCTCTTATGCATGGTAATAGAGTTAGGATCTAAGGTTTGGGGGCTTATTCCCTTGGTCTTGGTGATGTTCTACCTCATTGTGACTTGTCATTTGTCTCTTCATCTCTTATCCTTCTTCCTTTACCAAGAGTATGACTTGCCTCATGCTCTTGTATAGTTGGCATAAAATGTATTGTCTTAAAATGGAAGCACTTCATTTTGAGGCACTTCAACTCTCCTTAATGTCATCTCTCTCTATCTATCTCTCCAACATTTTTCAAATTCCTAGATCATCTCTCATCATCTAACATGGTCGTTTTGTACTATTTTTCCTTTTCGATCATATCCTTTGGCAATTTCATAATTTTCCAAATCTTTATGCACCTTCTCCAAGGATTTTAAGATCCCTTTTTTGGAATACCCTTAAGAATAGGTTGATTTATTTTGAAAGAGGTTGATCTAGGTCAAACTCTTCCCTTAGGGATTTGAGTCCTGAGGCCTGTACTATCTCGAGTTTTTAAATTATTTAATCTTGCTCCCAAGTTGACCTATTTTATTTTTTATCCAAAAACAAGGATTCTTGGGAATTTAATTTTCATCCATCAATCTATCATCATCATTCTACAAGAATTTTTTTTTTAAATGAATACATGTGTCATCAATAATTCTTCAAGATCAAGCACTTCCTTTTTTTATCAAGCTTCTTCCTTCAAGGTGGTAGTGGAATTTGTCTTCTGAGGAGATCTATCATTCAAATCTCCCACTATTCCTCAAGGCATCTCACATTTATTCCTCTTCATGAGGTATTAACTTTTATGGTTTTATTTTGGTTTCTTTGAGTCAAGGCTATTACATTTGTATACTTGGTCACATATTAAAGCTAATTGCATCTGCTAAGGCAATTGCATTTCTAATTGATGTATTTAGTCCTAATACATATTAGTACTTTAATACCTTAATTTTAAGGTTGATTCCATAATTTAGGGCTTGACCAAGGCAAGCTCACATCAAAATAAAACAACAACCAAGTTTTACTATGTACAAGAGTAGGATGTCGAATTTGCGACCATAGATATGGTAATTACATACTGAAAAATTTACAAAGAAATTAGGTCAATTTTGCAATAGTGTTCCATGGACATGTCCATCTTGTTAGAGTAGGGTTGTGGTTGCACCAAAAGATTGAACTGCCAATGCTCGATACCACCACTCAACTTATAGTACACAAGAGGTGGTTAAACCATTGTCACAAATTCCAAGGGGAGCACTAAACACATTTCCAAAAATCTCCTAGGGTGAACCCACAATAGTGGGTTACACTTTTTTGGAGAAAGAAATTCCTCCAAAATTGCACAAGACAATTTTTTGGCACCAAAAATTTCAATAGAAAGTAATCACATAGTTGAATGATAGAAACTATAAAAGTTTTCATTGAAACTACTTTTGATTCGATCAAAAATAATTAAACAAAAAAAATGCGGCCTAAATAGTTTTGACAGAAACCAAACTAAGTAGTTTATATACAAACTATTTAGTTTATATAAAAACTACTTAGTTTCTATTGAAACTAACTAAACACAAAAAAATTGAAACTAACTGCAAATAGTTTCTATTGAAACTAGCAAAGTAGATGGCTTTTACAAAGTCTATAATATTTTTAGTTGTTTTCATGGTTTCCAAGTTTAGATGGAGCATTGAAGGCATGCCATTTTGCATGACACAAGTACTCAGAATGAACTTTCTAATGACTATAGATTTGATACATTTTGAATTTTTTAAGTATACATTTTTTTTGCATTAATCGAATAGAGGTTGGTTATAAAACATAAACCTCTATATTGGATGCTCATGGAAAAATAGTAACTGGGTAAAAGAACAAAACCCAGTCACCGTTCATGTTGACTTATCAGAATGACTAAATTTGAGTATTTCTATCTAAAATTCAATTTTTTTCAAACATGTGATCTAGATAAATTCATTCTAGCTAAGTTATATATGGTTTCACATTTTTCCAATTGTTAATGTCTATTAAATGCATGCTTTATACTAGTTTGTATCCAATTACTAAAGAAATAAAACTATTTTAGAAAAGTGGCATTTCAATAACTCTTATTATTTTTTATGATTTTTTTTTTAATAACATATAAACATGATTGTATAGAGCCCAGAGTCAAGAATATTCTCATATAGATTTTATAGTGTTTTAATTAGATATAGTATATTATCATTAAAAATTCTACAAGGACATATTTTAACACTTGAAAAGATGTCGGTTTTGAGAAAGGAAAAAATATTAAATAATATCAAAAAAATTTAAAATTATATGATTTTCTAGAGGAGAGATTCCTCTTGTAGAATGTATAATTCTTCTCCTAGTTAGAATAGATTTGTTTTGAAAGATGTGGTGGGAGATGAAAACTATCAATTTCAGGTGAGTTGAAATTTAAATAATTATAAAAGAGAAAATATAGGTCTAAACCTTATTTTTATTTTTGATTATTCTAGCTATATATGTTATCTATAACATAGTCTGAGATCAAAGGAAAATAAGTTTATTTCCATATAGTTTTGTGGTGGGAACTAGACCCTTAATTTTCAATGTTTTTTAGTAGCTAAAAATATGTCTATAAAATTTTTAAAAATATATGAATTCTTATTCTAAATAATTATTAAAAATTATAATTATAAACTTCATGCATTTATACACATTTAATTAGTTTAATTCATTTTTAAATTCAAAATAATAATGTCAGTTTTATGTCATTAAGGATGGACAATTATACTTTTGTTGACATTTTCCTTTACAAAAGGGTGATACAGCTTTGTGCTTTAACCCAACTAAGAGATTTTTTTTTGAAAAATAACTACACTCCCCGTATTCAAGTCCTCTTTCAATCAGAAAAATAAATTTTGAAATCGAGTAAATATATAATAAGTTACATGTGTCAAAATCCATGTATGTCAAAATTACTGTTAGGTCAACCTTAAACTTTGACAAAATGTGAAATACTAAGGATAAAGATACCAAACAACCTCCATGGTTTTAGTATGGATATTAACAAACTAAATTCAAAAGAATCACATTGATATCCATTGTAGAAAAAAATATGTGTATCAAAAATAGTGTCAGTACTCTTTAAAAATCAGGTTTTTGATAACATACCAATCTTAGTGGGAGAAAAAATAATTCAATCAAATCAATTCAAAAAATATATATTTAGAATCTACACAAAAAATCCTAAAAGACTCTAATTTACTTCATCTTCAAATTCCTAACTATTAAATGATAACTTGCATTTGAAAGTGAAAGTTTTCTTGAAAATTCACAGTTGAGCATCAATTTAGAAAAAAAACTAGAACACATTATTGTGGGTCCACCCCCCAAGGGCCCTCAAAATTACTTGAGGGTCTGAGTATTCAAACCTATGACCAAGCTCTAATACCACTTGTTAGAGTGGGGTTGTTATTGCACCAAAAGATTGATTTGTCAATTCTCAATACAACCACTCAACTTATAGTTCACATGAGGCAGTTAAACCCTTGTAACAAATCATGAGGGGAATGTTGAAGGAATTTCCAACACATCTTCCCATAAAGTATCCAAACACTTTACAACCTGTCCAACGTCTTCCTTGAGGCCTAAAAACACACTTTTTTGCATTTTTTGTTGTGATCACAAATTCACAATTGAAAGTTCAGACACAGATTTAGATCTACAATTCTAAAAGTGAAAAGGTATATTCTCTTAGAAATTTAAAGGTGCATACTATGTCATTGATTTCCTATTTCTATATCTTAATCGAGTTGATTAAATATGCCTATCTTACTCTTCTTATTTAATCAATTAGTTCAATTTGACATTTATATTTACACATTTTTAATCAAATTGACAATGCATGAAAGATGACTTTCTTGCATACTTGATATAATTTGAGTTAAGCATTGGAATCCCTTTATCCCATTGGGTTTTGCTAATCTAACTTGGATTATATTGAGAGTTATGTTTGGGAGCCCCTCTTTCTCTTGTATTTGAAATGTTAGTGTGAAGTGGAAACCTTGTCCTATTGAATGCTTCAATTTTACCCCTAAACACTTCTAATGACCAAATAAAAGATCCAATAAAATATATAGTTATAATTTTCAAATTAGCACAGGAGAGTAGCCTAAAATAATTCATATCAAGTGTTAACATTCCAGATAGATACAACAAGGTGGATATACATTGTTAGATGGAATGTACTGGGAGAATTCCACTATATTACATTTATACAATAAATTTACTTATAAGAGAAAATGTGGCATATTCTAAGGGATAACTAGAATTCTCTTAAAGATAATTAAAAGTTTTAAATTAACTTATTTCTCAAAATATCAAGAGAGGCACCTAAGGATTTGATAAATTTATAATGTACATTATGTACAAACCATCGTGTTATTAAAAATCTAGTAGCACAAGAATTTAGTAGTTAACTTATCAATTGCTTTGGATTCAAGACCTTAACCTAATATGAGTATTTATTTTTTTAGTCACTCTATCTGACATGAAAAAGAGTCATGTATATGTTTTTGAAGTTAAAAAGAGAAGTATCATTGTACAAAAAGTGTCAAACCAAGTATTAACTATTGGCTGCTAAGAAATTAACACAAAATTTGGCATATAAATCAATCCAACAAAACAAATCATGTTGTGAAGAACGAAAAAAATTATTTGAAAAATATGAATCACTAATCAACAAGTGGAAATACTCTAGAATTTTTTTTAATTAATAGAGGTTATGCATGAAACTAGCTCCATGGGTAAAAACTAACCCCAAGTCCACATCAACTTAGGTACCACGATCCCTAGATTTTACTTTTTTATGTGCACACTTTAATGGGGCCTATTGATTCTAATTTTAAATTGTATCATATCACAAGATCCTTTTCACATTACCATGAATATATTCATACAGGACACAATAGTTTTCATTTTATTGTGGGTCATGACCCCTTTGACATTGATTTTATCTCTTGTTGGATGCACATATATAGTGAATGACACACTAGTATTAAATTTACGCTATCTTACATGTCAAGACACATTGTTCTAGCTTTGACATCTTGTCATAGTTTCATTTCACACTTGTTAAATGCTTTCAATGATGATAAAGGAATTTAGCACTAACACTTGATACATGTCAACTTATATCTCATCTCCAATTGTGTGAAAATATGTTATTTTTACAATTATACAAATTTATCAAACCATAATGCGAAGATCCATTATCATATTCTTTCAAGCTTATTCATTTTTTACTACATATTTACTTTGGCATGCATGATTTATATAGATCTATACACACACCAAGTAGAGGTAAAATGAAGGGATACAAAATTTGTATGTTACACTCCATACCTTTGTTTACATTACTTTGTACAACTATCACAAATCCACATAGATATAATGTGAATTTATCCACATCTATAGCTAATTTGATATCATAGATTAGATCATGTAGCTTGGCATAGCCCACCATGGAGGGAGGGAGAGAGAGAGAGAGAGAGAGAGAGAGAGAGAGAGAGAGAGAGAGAGAGAGAGAGAGACAAAGACAGAGACAGAGACAGAGACAGAGACAGAGACAAACAAAGAGAGACACAGAGACAGAGACAGAGATTGGGGGTGGGGGGTGGGAAGATGTGTTAGTAGCATCCATCAAGTAGTAGCAAGATCACTCTAACACATTTGATTCTAGAGCATCAAAATTTGAATTTTAGATTTAGACATTTGATCTACTTATTAGTCTACTACATTTGCATCCACATTGATTCAAGACATACCTATAATAACTATTCCATCTTCAGGGCCTAACTACTACAAAGAAAGTTTAATATTCTTCATTTTATCTTAAATCAAGCTCCATACACTTCTACTTGTACAACCCCATTCAAAACCAAGTCAAGAACTAAAATAAAGATGAAAGGATTCACAAGGTCTACATCAGTTCATAAGACAAGGATGCATCACACAAACTAATCTAAGTAACACAATCTAATGTAACATTAGATCAAATGATATGACTTTTTTTATAACAACGACATTCTCAATAGTTATATCAAGCCACTATGATAAAAATTCTAAATGCACACTCTGATTGTAATTATCTATTATACCATCTCACTTTGCAAAATATAAAGATAAATTGAATATTCTTTCAATACTATGTATTTATACTATATAATCCTATTAATTGTCAATTATATTAACTATTGCAATAGATCTCTTTTCCAATAAAAAATTTAAAATGAATACTCCTTCAATAAAGAAAATTGATTTTTTTTAAATCCATAATAAAGACTAATGAGAGACATACCAGAACTCAAGATTTTCTTGGGGCCATAGCTTTTGTGCATATTTATCAAGCGAATCGGAAGTGAATACTACTAGGAGATTCATGGCCACCCCAGATGAAAGACCAACACTCTTTGAATACCCATCAAATATTTGAGAAACTGCTCTTTCTTTCACTTGGGGTGGGAGATTGAAGAAATCTCTAGAAACTAAGTCCACATTGTTTAGAAGCTCCTCTTCCACTCCATGATTCACTAGACGAAAAGCTCCCCACTCTTGGCAAGATTATTTTACTTGATTGCACATTCTGTGAAGATTAATATCACCATCATTAAGCTTTGATAGAAGTGCAAAAACATCAATTATTGGGAGCTCAACCATACTTGCTAGGAAAGATGAAAATTGTAACAGTTGGGTTGGAGATAATGAAGAAATATTTATTATTTTCTTTTGTTAAGTGTATCTAACAGCCAAGTGCATCAGTTGGTACAAGCTCCGCCATTAAAGGGAAAATAATAAACTTCTAATAGAACTTATTAGAATTTATTATAGTGAAATATAGATTATTTTATTGGGATGACAATCATTTTAAGTGTACCTGTGAGTCACATTGGCTATTAGAAAGAATTATGAAATGAAGTTGCTTCCAAGTTATGGTGAGTTTTTGGGGATTTGTATAGACTACTAGTTCATGGGCATCCACATATATATAGTTTTCTAGTGAACATGTAAGGAAGCAAAGGTGCATGAAATCGCTTCCTACAATAATCTTTGAGAGGACGATTATGAAAATTCAACTAACTATTGCAGAAATCTCAAGAAATGCATATTAACATAATAAAAATAACAATGAACTCATAACACAATAACTACCATGGGGAAACCCTTCTATAAGAATTTGGTATAGCTATGATACTGTGTAAGAATTTTCCTAAGGCAAGAATGAAATGCCAAGAACTAGAAGCTCAAGAGATAGCACAAGAGAGACAAGCTATGATCAAATGAGAATGGATTGATTAGATAATTGGATGAATACATCATGGAAGTGCCTTGTATATAAAGGTAATGAAAATGACTAGGATTCATGTAAAGAGATAAGAAACAACTAAGCACATGTCCACCAAGAGTGGATTATCCTCCATTGTGCATAAATGTACGTGAAACAATGTGAGGATAAGAATGCAAGGTGTATCTCATAAAGAGATGTAGTAGAAAACATGTGCTCAATTGGAGTGCAAACTACTATGTTGTCAACATGACAACTCATATGATTATGCAAACTCCTAGGTGTCCACATGAAAATTAATATGAAAATGCATTAACCTAAGTAAACTTAAGTAAAGTGTAAATAGTAAATATTTATTTACACCAACACCCCCCCTTAAGTGAAACTTTAGAAAATGTACTTAAGCTCACAAAAACTAGATAAAAATGCAAGATGGGTCCTAGCTACTAGGCCATGTTAAGTACCCATGTACAATATGCAAGTACAAAATATAGATGCAATGCAATCTCTCATAAGTAGAGAAAGAGGGAAAACCACATGGGAAAACCCCCCTCCAAAAGGAGAGATAAGTACAATAAAACAAAATGAGAGAGAAGAAGACCTCTTGTGAGGAAAAGATCCCCCCATAAGAGAGAAGAAGAGGAAGATAGACCAAGTAACCTCCGCTTAATGTAGAATGTACACCTATGGTAGCTATGCAAGGCTCAATGTAGAAGCTCCTCCATGAGTGTAGGGCAACATTCCTCCCCATAGGAAGAAACAAAACCAAAGGTGTATCAATGAAGCCTCTCCCATTTGTAGGAAGTAACCTCAAAATTTATGAAATCTCTGAAACCTGCTCAAGTGTCCCCATGTCAATACTGAAAGGTGCCTCCTCTAAATCATGTGTACTATGTCACTCTACTAAAAAAGACAAATTAGTCTCAACTAAGGATGAATGTAGAACATGTATCAAAGACTCAAATATCTCCTCTGAAAATAAAGTGGCCTCCTCCAACTATTGTATCAAAGGATCTACCATCATGTCAACCTCAAAAGACTAATCAAGTAGAGAATGAAGATGAGGGTCAACATGCTCCCTCACAAAAACTAAAGAAGGATCATCTTCACCAAAGAGAAGATGAATGTCATCAATAGTGTCTCCCAAATCTGTAATGTAGGACTCCACAAATAAACCTATAATGTTTTTCAAGTAATCATCCCATGTAACTAAGTCTAGAAGACAATGAATATCCTACTACAATGAATCACTTGAATCCATGGCTATGTGAATACAACTATCATCAAGAATAATAGTAGATGAAATATTAGTAGGAGGAGAAGTAATGGATGGCTCAAGAACTTGATCACATGTGAGAACACCCAAGTTCAAGTAACCAAAGTTCTCAAAATTTGAATCAACACTAGAAGTGTGATCAAAATCTATTGAAGAATCTATTGAGAAATCACTGTCATCATCATGACCAAAATCTGAGAAGTAGTATAGCCTAGATGTGTGATCAACCACCCACATAGCAATGATCTCTCTAGTCTCCAAGACTCTGATAAAAATTGAATCAGGTGTAAATTCCACAGCCCTTCCTCTATCTCCATGAGTGAGATGATAGATGGAAAGTATATTATGACTTAGGTAAGGTACACACAACACATCTTTGAAGTATCCCTCCCCCTTGTCAATAGTTCCTTTCCCAATCACATTCATGTAAGTATGATTGCCTATCAAAATAGGTGGAGTATGAAAAGGATCAAATGATGAAAACATAGACTGTGAAGATGCCATATGATGAGAAGCCCCTGATTCTAGAAGCCCTCTCCCTAAATCTTGACTTGAAGTAGGTATTGAGGCTTGACCTTTTCCCATGTGATCCTTTCCATTATCAAATTCTGAATTTGAAGAAGAGAATGAAGTGGTCATTCTTGATGGTAGACCAATTTGATTCTTCTTGAGAAGATTCTTGAGTTCATCAATTTCCATTTTGTAACAATGATGTTCTTCATGTCCATTCTTCTTGCAATATGCACAAGTAAGAAACTCCTTCTTGGATGATGTATCTTATTGTTGGATTTGTCTTGTGGTGAGGAGGTTGAGCTTTCTTTCTCTTGTTGTGAATTTTTTTGCCATTATTTTTGCTTCTTGTTAGACCCTTTTCCTTGATTCCCTTTACTAGCCATCAATGCTTTGGACTTTGAAGAATTGAGAATCCCCATGCTCATCAAATTTGATTGTTCTACCACCAACATCTCTATGAAGGAATCAAATGAAGGCATGGTGTAGGAAGAACCTAAGATCAACTTATGAGTGTTGAAGCTCAAAACAAATGATGCATGTTGTAGAGGAAGTTTTCTCATCAAATCATAGATCAATGTTTCATCCTCTATGGTAATTCCACAATCCTTAACCATTGACCTTAGCTCATGTGCCTTGGTGATATAGTCTTGAATTGTGTCAAACTCCTTTGGATATAATGGCATGAGATTTTCATCAAGTTCAAAACCCCTAGCTTTTTCTACTTTTTCATACAAGCTAGCAAACTTATCCCATGCTTCCTTTACTATTTTAAAATTATCAATATGGAACGTAATATCTTCATGTACATATTTCCTCAAAGTACCACTAGCAACCTTATTGTTATGATTCCATTCATTTAGTTTATCCAGATCAGATGGTGCAACCATGGTTCCATCAACATATTCAATTAAACCTTTTTCCATCATTTTAATCCATGCTCTAATTTTCAATGTAGCATAATTATGTGGAGTTAAAAGTGGAAACCTTGGAGAACCCATGATACAAAATAAAATATGTGCAAACACTCAAGACACACCCCTGAATCACTTAATCAAAGAACCCTCTCCCCCCTCCCCAACCAAAAAAAAGGATGACTTTGGTATTTTATACTTAGTGCATGTACAATTGTGACTTGTCAAAATGAACCAAAGTGGACTTCTGATTTTGATGGTTACAATAGAAAATATTAAGGTATATCATACTCAACAAGATAAGACACAAGATCTCTCAAGGATCTAATTAATTACAAGTGCCAAAATGACCAAATGTTGAAAGTACTATGTCTACTCAAAATTACTCCAAACTGATACCAAATGTAGAATGTAGACAAAAAATCATGCACTTTCAAAAAATTAGCACCTAAATATGTGTCCATATGAGCCCAAATGAAGCCTTTGAAGTTGCAAAAATTGGGATTTTTGATTTTCAAAAAAAATTCAAGAATAGGGATTACAAACAACCTACACTAATGTGTAGATCATGTAATTCTACCCCAAAATAATAATAATAATAATAATAATAATAAATTGCTCAAAAAAAGGAGTCTGTATCAGGGAGATATCGTTGTTTCAAAATCACCTCTGTAATTATTTTTCCTAAATTACTTTCATCACACCTACAAAAAAATGAGTCTGATTTTGATGAAACAAGAGTCTATTTGAAGGTTTTCTGACCTTCTAAATGTGATGCCAATATCTAATTTGCACCAACAAGCTCCAATCTTGACCTACAACAAAAATCTCTCCAATGGCTCTGATACCATGTAAGAATTTAGTATAGCTCTGATACCATGTAAGAATTTTCCTAAGGCAAGAATGAAATGCCAAGATCTAGAAGCTCAAGAGATAGCACAAGAGAGACAAGCAATGATCAAATGAGAATGGATTGATCAGATAATTGGATGAATAAATCATAGAAGTGCCTTGTATATACAAGCAATCAAAATGACTAGAACTAATGCAAAGACATAAGAAACAGGTAAGCACATGTCTACCAAGAGTGGATTATCCTCCATTGTGCATAAATGTATGTGCAACAATCTGAGGATAAGAATGCAAGGTGTATCTCATAAAGAGATGTAGTAGACAACATGTGCTCAATTTGAGTGCAAACTACTGTGTTGTCAACATGACAACTTATATGATTATGTAAACTCCTAGGTGTCTACATGACAACTAATATGAAAATGCATTAATCTAAGTAAACTTAAGTAAAGTGTTAATAGTAAATACTTAAACTAATCCTTTGAAGTTGCAAAAATTGGGATTTATAAGTTGCAAAAAAATTCAGGAACAAAGATCTCAAACATCCTGCACCAATGTGTAGATCACAAAATTTTACTGCAAAAAAAAAAATTCTCAAAAAAAGGAGTCTATATGAGGGAGATATCATTGTTTGAAAATCACCTCTGTAATTATTTTTGTTGAATCACCATCGTTGCACCTCCAAAAATCAAATGACTCTAGATTTCAACTTAGATGTCCAATTTTGATGAAACAAAAGTCGATTTGAGAATTTTTTGACCTTCTAAATGTGATGCCAACATCTAATTTGCACCACCAAACTCCAATCTTGACTTGCAAAAAAATCTCTCCAATTGCTATGCAATGAAACTCCTATGGTGTTGATACCATGTAAGAATTTTCCTAAAGAAATAATTCAACACCAAGATCAAGAAGCTCAATAGATAGCATAAGAGAGACTAATGGATATGAGATATGAGATGAATACACAGTAGAAGTACCTTGTATATAAAGGCAACTAGAATGACCTATTAACATCACCAACCCAGTCTAAATCCACATAGCTTCAAATATCTAGAGAATGCTTGTTTCGTATTCCATGAAAACATATAGAGTACTCTGAGGTACCCCACAAGTATCTGAAAACTCTTTTTATTGCATCCCAATGTGCTCTTCCTAGATTAGACATATAATAGGAAAGTACACCCACTGCTTGGGCAATATCTGGTCTTGTACAAACCATAGCATACATCAAACTTCTAGTAGCACTCTGATATGGTACTAGATTCATCTCTTCCATCTCTAATGGGGATGAAGGACATTGTGAGCTAGAAATATTTTTTCTCATAGTAACAGGAAAACTCAATGGTCTAGAATCTTGCAAATTGAATCTTCTTAGAATAGTACCAACATACTTACTTTATCCTAGCCAAAGCTTTCTATTTTGTCTATCTCTTATAATCTCCATTCCCAAAATGTACCTTGCTACACCAAGATCTTTCATTTCAAATTTTACTGAGAGCTAAGTTTTTAATTTTGCAATCAAACCTTTTCCTTTGCCAATAAAAAACATGCCATCAACATATAAGGTAATAACCAAGCAATAATCACCATTAGACTTGTAATATATATAGTGATCAGATTTGAATTGCATAAATCCCAAACTCAATACATATGTATCAAACTTCTAGTACCACATCCTAGGACTTTGTTTTAGACCATACATGGATTTCTTCAATTTACGGACCAAATGACTTTTACATTTCACCACAAAGTGCTCTAGCTGTGTCATATAAATTTCTTCCTCCAAATATCCATGAAGGAAAGTTGTCTTCACATCCATCTGCTCAACTTCTAGATCATAAGTTGTTGTAATAGAAAGTAAAAATTCAATGGATGTCATTTTTTCTATAGGAGAAAAAATTTCACTATAGTCAATCCCTACAACCTAGGAGTAATCTTTTGCAACCAATTGTGCTTTATACTTCTCAATGCTTCCATCTAATCCCATCTTTCTTTTGAACACCCATTTACAACCAATAGACTTTCATCCTTCAAGCAATGGTACAAGGTCCCATATGCCATTCCTCTTAAGAGATTCCATCACTTCTTCCATGGCTATCTTCTAGGACTCTAAATCATTCATACCAAGAGCCTCTTCTATAGATTTTGGTTTATCAATATCAGTATTCAAAGAAAATATACACCTCGAATCATTAGGAGAATATTTATACCTTTCTGGTGCTTTTCTCTATCTACTAGACCTTTGAACAAGATCTGGTTCAGGTTCAAATTCAGGTTCATGATCAAGTTCTCCCTCTTCTACTAATGATTCAGAACTCGTAGAGCTCTCTTCAACAACTTGTCTTTCTAAGGGCCTTGATTCAAATTTCTCAAGTGTAGTAGGAACTTGAATCACATCTTTCTTTTCTTTTATCTATTTTGGATACACTATAATAGAAGAAGGCTTAGTTTCTCTAAAAATAACACTTTTGGAGTAAAATACCTTTTGTGCAATAGGATCCCAAAGCTTGTATCCTTTCACACCATAACTATATCTGATGAAGATACATTTGATAGCTTTGTTGTCCAATTTTTTTTGCTTCTCCTTTGGCACATGAGCATATGCCTCACAACCAAAAACTCTCAGATGTCTAAGTGAAGATGTGTTGCCCGACCATGCTTCCATTGGCATCTTATCAACAAGAGTTGATGTAGGAGACCTATTTATTAAGTAGCAGGAAATGGCTATAGCTTTAGCCCAAAAATTTTGTTCCAGTCTAGCTCCACTCAGCATACTCCTAGCCTTCTCCATCAAGGTCCTATTCATTCTTTCTACAACTCCACTTTGTTGTGGAGAATATGGAGTTGTTTTCTCTCTTTTAATACCAAAATCTTTATAAAATGTGTCAAAATCATTGCAGCAATATTCACCACCATTATCAGTTCTCAAATGTTTTATCTTCTTTCCATTCCACAACTCAACCATTGCTTTAAATTCTTTGAAATGACTGAAAACTTTAGCTTTACTTCTAAGAAAATAAACCCATATTCTTCTACTCAAATCATCAATGAAAGAAACATAATAAACCGATCTACCAATAGAAGGAACATCAACTGGTCCAAATACATCCATATGGATTAGATACAAAATATGTAAGGAATTATGATAACTTGAGTAAAACTACACACAATTTCGTTTACCATAGATACAATGCTCACAAAAATCATAATCAAGATTGTAGTAATTCAACCCATCAACAAGGTTTTTATTATTTAAGGTTCGTAGACCTTTCTCACCTATGTGGCTGAGTCTTCGATGCCATAACATAGTCTTCTCTACAGGTAATTTTGATTCAGTAGATAGAGCACCTTTGGGTATCTACAAACCACAACCATCTGTTGAAAGAGAAACCCTTTCCTTATCCAACAAAGTAGTCCTCTTCACAGTCTTATTAGAAGTTCTATTATACTCAACTATGCATGCATCAAGATGATACAATGTACCCAATCTACTTTCTCTTGTTATTACCATAACACCTTTCACCATTTTCACACTTGCTTCAGAAAATTGTACATGGACACCTGCATATGTTAGTTTACTAACAGATAACAAATTCCTCACTAGTCCCAAATATGCAAGATACCATCAAATCTTCTAATTCTACCATTAGAAAATTTCACATGAATACTTCCACAACCAACAATGTCAAGAACTGATTTATCACCCAAATACACCTTACCACCATCAAACTTTTCATATTTACTAAACTAATTTCTATTAGGAGTCATGTGAAAAGATGCACCTAAGTCTATCAACCATGCATTGTCACCTGCATGAGTGGCCAAGGCTCTGATAAAAGAATCTTTATCTTCCTTCTCAGACTAATAATGAGAATCTTGCTTCTTCTTTTTCTTTTTCTCCTCTTTGTAGTCCTTTTGGAAGTCTCTAAGTTTACCACAATTCCAATAGATCGCCTTGAACTTACCAGGATATTTTGATCTCGCCTTATTCTTGGACTTAGAATGGCCATGTTGCTTCTCATTCTTACCTCTTTCTTTTTGTCTTCCTCGAACACTCAAAGCCTCTTTGGCATTTAGAGAGACCTTCCTTCTCATCTCTTTAGAAAGTAGAGAACCAACAACATCCTCCATCTTCAAGACAATTGAAGTGCTCCCTATGGCCATGATAAGTCTGTCCCATGAGTCTAGCAATGAACATAGCAATATTTGGTACCTTTCTTCTTCATCCATTGACACCCCAACTGAGGTCAATTGAGTCGATAACATATTAAAACTTTCAAGATGCTTAGAAATTTGTCCACCTTCTTCCATTCTTAAGCAATACAACTTCTTCCTCAAGAAAATCTTGTTCAGAAGTGATTTCACTTGATAGATCCCACTTAGCTTCTTCCAAAGCTTCTTCACGATAGGTTCTTCATGGACATTAATCAGTATAGAGTCTCCAAGACACAATTTGATGAGACTTTTAGTTTTTCTATCTCTCACATCATACTCTATGGCTAAAGTTGGATCTATGGGCCTCAACTTCTTTTCATCAACTGCATCCCATAGATCCTGATCAATCAATAGATCTTGCATCTTCAACTTCCACATTTCAAAGTTTGTGCCAAAAAACTTCTCTACATCAATCCTCCCTAATGTGCTTGCCATCACACATAAATAAAAACCTCTGCATAAGCTCCCACTCAAACCTTGATTAGCTCAAAAAACCATGTACCCAACAAATAGAATCAAAACTAGCTAGGCTTTGATATGACTTGTAAGGAAGAAAAGGTGCACAAAATTACTTCCTACACTAATCTTTGAGAGGACGATTATGCAAATTCAACTAACTATTGCAAAGATCTCAAGAAATGCATAATAACATAATAAAAATAACAATGAACTCATAACATAATGATTACCATGGGGAAACCCTTCTGAGAGAAAAACCCCACCCTCCAAAACTCACATAATGTATTCTTAAATCTGGAAGATTATAATACACTTGCAATGCAAGTTCTTACAGAAGTGCATCACCACAACTCAAACTCAGACTTAGACTTAGAGTGATACTCCTTCTAGCACTAGTTTTGCAAATTGAACTCGATGATTCAAACACCACCCCAAGCCCTCCTTTTATAATGATTTGGTACTTGGAAACAATTTGTGGTTTTACAAAATCATGGGCCAAAATCATGGGCAAAACAACTATGCCACACATTACCCACTTGTAATTTGTAACTCCAAGAATACCATTTTCATCCATAATTTTTTTCTCTAGTTTAGACCCCCATAAAAGTCATATAATGAGTTGTTTACACTCTAAAAATAGCCCTTCTACATTGTTCTAGAGACTAGACACATTTTTAACCATTCATACACCTTTTTCAACTCATAAACATATGGAAAACTACCACAAACAAATTCTAGAATTTTCTTAAAAAATTCTAGAGTTTTCCAGCTACAATTTTCTAGAGTTTTCCAAAAAAAGAGCTTGCAAGGTTGAGATGCAATTCTCCACAGAACAACTTAGGATTTATCAAGTTATAAATCTTGAATTAGGAAGCAATGTTTGTTACTAGTCAAAAGGTTGGGACATCTCCTAGGTTATGATTTAAGCAAATTTCTCTACTAAAGTGTAATTTTTTTATTTCTTTTTCCTTTATTGATTGTGGGTATTTTTTCTAGTAATCTTTTTTTTTTCTTTAGTCAAATATTTGATAGAAAATGTAGGTTGATGATTCAGGTTTTCCACTGTGTATGTATTGGCTTTTTTTCACTATGTAGGTGTTGGCTTGTAGGTAGGTGGCATTGTGTAGAATGGTTCACCTATCTTGTGTTTTGGTAGTCCACAATCTAGTAGTTTAAAGGTGCTAATATTTCTATGCATTTTCATTTAGTTATTGTTCTCCCGCTAGGATAGACAAAGGTAGTTAACTAATATCGCACTTGTTTGAGAAAAGTAGCAGTGACCAAGAATCTAAAAATCAAGTCTCATTTAAAGCCTTGAATTCTTCAATTAGCAAAGTCCTCTTCTATGCAATGGATGAATAAGAGCCAAAATCCTCTCAGTTTGGAGAACCCCTATATTCTTTGCAGAGTTACACGCATTGAGGGTTTCGTCCTCTCTTACCTTAAAGGCACACTTTTGTTTCGGTAGAACTCCTCCTTCCTTTCATTTTGTCTATTATGGCACTAGTATTTTTTGTGCCTTATTAGATCCCCTTTTTCTAGATCTTTTTTTCTTTTATTTTGTCTCTTGAAAATGGATTCAATGTCTAAATTTTTTTTCTATTAGGATAATTGAATCTTTGTCATTCATTAAAGGATTTTGCTTTAGACAACATCAAGAGTTTATTTACAAAGGTCTCTTTGGTTTGATTTTTACATTTATGATTTACCCATATTGGGTTTCCTCTAATTGAGCTAAATTCCTTTCAATTCTATGATTTCGTATTTTCTTGCATATTGAGCCATATGTGTAGTGATTTATGGAGCTCCTAGGTCAATGCTCATAGGTCAATGGCTATTACACATACTCATCTTATTATTGTTTTGTCAGGGAATGTCTTATTGTTTGCATTTTTTATTTAACAAAACATATGCAATGAACATTCTTGTCAAAGTTCATAAATAGATAGTATTTGTTTGATTTCCACTACTAATATAATGTCAAAATTGCTCTATACATGTAAAAAAAATTCCACATTCATTCATTTTCCTTTCTTCAATAGATTACAAAGTACCTTGTCGGTACAAGGTTCAGATAACCAGATAGGATATTTGTGTTTCGTTGCTATTACACCATTCACTTGCAGGGATTTCTTAAGGCTTTTTTAAGCCCCTATTGACAATGACTAAATAAAGACTTCGCTGATATTTTTTGCAATAACTATTACCCTTGGATTTTGATTACCCTTGAATTTTGTTGTGTAAATAATTTGAAGTGCTCTTTCCAAATATTTTCTTGTAGCATGTGTTATTCTACCATGTACCTATAAATGCCAAAATCTTTCCAATCATGTTTTCCTCCAGTCTTTTTTCATTTTATTTTAGCTTTTTGGAGGTACTTTATATCACCTGCAATAATTCTTATAATAATTGTTAAAAGTAGTTATTTCTAAACTACTTTATCTAGAATGTTTGTTTACAACATTGTGTGGTTCATCTTATATTTGTGTTTGAAACCATTTTGAAGTTTGACTCTCATATGTTTACAATCTCCCACCTCATATTTTTTCTTTATTTTTGCATGCTCTTCTTTGCATGAAGTGCCCTGTCTACATAAATGATTACTAATGCATGACATTGCCAATATGGAACCCCAGTCAATGACCTTAAATATGTATACTAAAAGTTCATTTTTCATTTCTCTTTGTGTGTGATAGAACTCTCATCAGTTGAATGGATTCCCTTCCAAGATCAAATGTTGGTGTCTCCACAAGACGTAAGTTATTCCATATTCTATAACTTTGTAGAAATAGAAATATGTGCTTAAGTTAGTGGCATAGACATATTTGCTCATCTCCTCTCAAAAACCACCATCTAGTGCATATCAAATGAACCATGTTATCCTTCTTTGATGTGGAGTTAAATTTGTAGTCATCCTATTTTATGATTTGTCTTTCATCTTTTGATTTTTTCATAACACATAAAATTCTAAAATTTAGTGTTTCTTACAAAATGATTGTGGGCTCTGAAATTTAATACAGGCATGTAAGTCTAATAAAGATATATTTGATAAGTAGAGATTCCACAGCAAGTAAAATTGTGATATTTCTATTAAGATTTAATTGTGTAGTTTTTGAGTCAAACTCATTGATCCATATGTTATGAGTAGTGTTTCAACATGAACCCATCTCTCATGAGAATAAGTGAAACACTTAGCACTCATTGAAATATTTTTATTTTTATTTATTAAGTGTATCTAACTCTCAAGTGCACCTGCAGGTACTAGCTTCTTCAACTAAAAGGAACATAATAACCTTCTAATAGAGCTGGTATAGAATGTATTAAGATGAAATAATAGAGATTCTTTGGGTAGAATGTATTGTGATGAAACGGAGATTATTTTATTGGGATAACAATCTTTTTAAGCGTACCTGTGAATCACGTTGGCGATAAGAAAAAATTATGCAATGGTTCGTGGGGCAGCATCTATGCAGCCGACTAAATCTGTCACATTTCAGAGTTTGTTTGATTTTATTGATTAAAATAAATTTGTGACGACGTGCATTGTGCTTTTTGTTTTATTTAACAAATTTGTATACGATTCGTAGACAACTTGCATTGTGGTTTTTGATATTTATTGATTTGTGATTCAGAGATGCAAATTAGTTTTTGGTTTATTCAGTTCATTAAATCTACCAGATTTGACTGTTTGTTTGATTATAACAATTAAAATAAAACTACAGACAATTTGTATAGTGATTTTTGGTAGTCAATGATTTATGATGAAGAGATACAAATGAGTTTTTAGATTGAGATTGAGATTTGATTTATATTGATTAAATATATTGAAAATTTGATCTAATAGTAATATGTTACATAAGGAAATTGTTTTTTGTCATATGAAATATTGATTTCTTATCTTTAATATTCAAAAATAAAAGAACATGTTTATCAAATAGATTTTTACATGAAAAAGCACATTCTATCATGTTATTAAGAAGTAAGTCTATTAAATAACAGTTTCAATCTTATTTTAATGGGCTCTTTACTTGGAACAACAGAAGGGTTGGAGATGATGTCATCTCGAAATGCTTGGACAGATTCCTAGTTTCTTGCTTTTGGAATTGTGGCTCTCTTTCTCTCTCTTCTAAAATTCTTCATTGGAGAGGCTCTGACCACTGGCCTATCAAGCTCACGACTAGTTATGTTGTTGTTCCCAAGAAGCGCCCCTTTAAGTTCTAGCTTATGTGGCTTTGAGACTCTTCTCTTCATGATTTAATGGCTCATTGGTGGAGACAAGGAGGCCCTGCCTATAGCACTACTATGCTCTCTAAAAAATTACAGTATGTCAAAAGGAAGTTGAAGCATTGGAATAGGAATTGTTTTGGTAATCTCCACATTATGAAGAAGAGGGCTCAAGATCGTCTTGATGTTATTACTAGGCAGATTCGGGATTTGGGTTGTTTTGAAACTCTTGGTCTAGCAGAATCGAAGCTTCTAGTGATTTAGTAGCGTGGGATCTTAGAGAAGAAATTTATTAGAAACAGAAGGCTCAAGTTGATTGGCTTCAACAAGGGGACAAGAACACCACATTTGTCCATAAATTTGTGTAGGCTTAACCTAACAAGAGTTACTTTTCTTCTCTTGTTACTTCTGATCGGATGCATCTAACCTCCTCTCAAGCTATGTCTAGTGAAGCTATTCAGTTTTACTCTACTCTCTTTTCAGATGACTTGCCTCCAGTGAAGATTGGGAGAATGTGATCTTGTCCTATATTCCCTCTATTGTGACCAAGGAGATGAATTAATCTCTTATGTGGTCGATTTGTATTTCTGACTTGGAGGACGTAGTCTTTAGCTTGCGTAAGGGGAAAGCTTTAGGGATTGATGGCTTCCTTGTTGAATTCTTCCAGAAATTTTGGGATATTATCAATCATGACCTATTGGATGTGGTTTAGAAGTCCTATTTCAACAAAGATATGCTCCAAGCTTTGAATGCTACTTTCCCAGTCCTTATTCTGAAGAAGGAAGAGGCTAATCAGCTTGACTTCTTTAGGCCCATTGCTCTTTGTAATGTGGTCTATAAAATCATTATTAAGCTCCTAGCGAAGAGGCTTAAAGTTTGGCTTCCCATAGTTGTCTCTAAAGAACAAGTGGGTTTTGTGGCTAGAAATTTTTTTTGGATGGGGTGATTATTGCTTCTGAAGCCATTCACTCTATGTGTACTTCTAGGGAATGTGCCATGTTCATTAAGCTTGATATGGCTAAGGCTTATGACAAAGTCAATTAGGGTTTCTTGCAGAAGTTCGTTTGGCTTTTGGCTTCAATCAGTAATGGGTTAGCTGGGTTTTGAGCTGTATTACTACTCCCTCCTTCTTATTCCTTCTTAATGGTAAACTGTCAGAGCTTTTCGGGGTCTCTAGGGGTCTTCACTAGGGAGATCCCCTTTCTCCTTATTTGTTTATCATTATGGCTAAGGGACTTGGCAAACCGATCAAGTCTCATGCTTCCCAAAATTTGATTCAGGGCTGGCAATGGGGAAATGGTCTACCCACTCTTTCCCACCTCCAGTTTTTTGATGATATAGCCCTTGCTGGGAGAGCTCAGATTTAGGAAGCTAAAGCCTTTTGGCTCACCTTGGATACTTACTTGGCTACCTCTGGTCAGAAAATCAACAACCACAAGTCCTCTATTTTTTTCTTCAACACTCTTGAGCCTATCTAGTGAAGGATTCCTAATATTCTGAGATCTAGATTGAGTATCTCCATTTAACTTACTTGGGGGTCCCTATTGTGGTGGGAAGATAGCCCAGGCTTTTCTAGCAGAGCTTTCTCGACAAGCTTCGATAAAAAGTCAATCATTGGACTCATAGGTGGCTCTCTATTGCTGGTAGGGTGACTCTCCTACAATCTATGATTTAGGCCCTTCCCATATACAGAAGCATGGTTCAGGCTGCCTTGACATATTTTATTAAGGAATTTGATGCTCTTTCTTGCCAATTTCTTTGGAGTGACAATTTACAAAATACTAAATGGAGCCTCATCAATTGGGATACCATCTACAAGCCAAAAAAGGAAGGAGGCCTCGGCCTTCATTCTACTATCTTATGTAGTCAAGCTCTTGCTACCAAGCTCTATTGGTGTTGGTGTTCTAGTTAGTCTCAGCTTTGGGCCTGTATCCTATCATGCAAGTATTTACTTGGTGTTGAGCCTTCAAATGTTTCTAGGTTTCCTCTTGAGGGAGGAGGTTCTATGGTGTGGAATACCCTCAAGATTGGTGCTCACCTGGTGAAGAGAAGTCTATTTTGGATCTATAATAGAAGCATTAAGGCTTTGTTTTAGAGTGATTCCTAGAATGGGCATCATCCTCTCTTGTCCTCTCATCTGCACTTATAGCCTCTTTGTGTTTTTTTTCCTTTTTTTTGGATGGAATAAGGTGGCCCATTATAAGGAGGCTCATAACCTAGGCCTTGTTGTTAGTTACAGATGGAAGAATTCTTCTAATTGGTCATCAAGTAGCTCTTTGGGGGATTAATTGGAGCTTTCCCAGATCTTGGCTTCTACAGAGTGTAGTTCTCTATAGGAACCTGATGTTTTCGCTTGGGGGGGTTCTTCTTCTGGTAAGCATTATGATTCTTTAGGGCACCTTGCACTGACCAAGCAACTATTTGGTGAGGTGGCAGTCTCTTGGTGGAAGAAAGTTTGGAATAGCTTTTCTTGGCCTAAGTGTAACTTTTTCCTCTAGATTCTGGTTTACAATCACTATCTTACTTGGGAGAATCTTTGCAAGAGAGACTTCTAGGGGCCCTCCAACTATGTTTTATGCCATAATAGTGAAGAGACTATTTCTCACCTTTTCTTCTAGTGCACCTTTGTCAAATAGATTTGGCACTTTTGGTGGAGTGTGTGGGGATGCATGTGCTAGCATGTTTCTTCCTTGTCTGAGTTTTGGGATTGTCTGGGTCATCCCCCTTACAAGACCTCTTTTCTTTAGGTTGCTTGGACTATTAGCCCTTCCCTTATTTTACAGAATGTTTGGCTTCAGAGAAATAAGAGGATCTTTCATGATGTGCAGCTGGGAATCAAGCACCTGTGGGGGAAAATTGCTACCTCTCTTCATGAAACACTCCTGGCTAAATGTGACTTTGGTGGAGGTTTGGACCCTAGAGATGCCAGTGTTTACTCATGCCTTTCCTTGCCTCTTTAGGGTGGTGCTCCCTCTCTTCCCCACAGACACGCTAGAAATAGAACTAGGCAACACTCTTAGCATGTTAATCATGAGGGGCATTGGACTCCTCCCCAGGATGGAATTCTTAAAATCAACACTGATGGATCTTCTCAACGAAATCCTAGACTAGCTAGCATTGGGGGAGTTGGGTGTGACAACTCTAGTGATGTTCAATTTCTATTTTCTATCTAAAAGGGTTACCATACAAATAACCTCATGGAAGCCCTTGCTATCTTGGTTGCAGTGGAATAGCGTTGTCAACATGACTAGAGAAAAATTATCTATGAGACTAACTCGTAGGTGATTGTGAATTTATTGAATAGATAGAACCTTGTGGATGTGGATTGGCATATGGCTCTAGTTATTCAATAGATCACTTAGTTATGCAATTCTCTGGATTTTATGTCTTTTATGCATATCCCTCAAGAGTGGAATGGTGTGGCTGATTTCTTGGCTAAATGGGCCTCCGAGCATGCATTGGATTGGAACATTGCTGATCTTAGGATGCTTCCCCCTGATTTATCTCATAAGCTAGCTCAACTTGTTGACTATGATAAAGCTCTTTAGTGCTCTTTGTTTCCTCTATTGTCATGTTCTCTTTGGTATTCAATAAATTTTTTACCCCTCTTTTAGTTTAAGTTAATGTAATCTAAATATTTACAAAATATTTAATTTTCAATTTATTTCCACACAAGAAAGCTTATACATGTATCCATGTGAATGATAGAAAATATTCTAATGAGTGAGAAGGTTGGTCCCATTTATATGTCCACACAAAGTTTTTAAAATTTTACTAAAATGTTCATGTTGAAACTTAATAAAATATTCATATGTCGAAACTTACTAAAGTTTTCTTTTATTTTGTGTTTTAGAAAAGTTTGTCACACATCTCACTACAATGTTCAAGCTAAAGCTTATTTAAGAATCCTTCAATTTTATGCCCATATAATGTTATGTTTAAGATTATGTTTATTGATGCATATTATGACTATTTGATATAGAGCTCATATGCTTAGGTGGAAGATCCTTAAAAATTATACAATTTAAAAAATTGAGTATGTTTTTATATTCTTATAAATTTTGTTGAAGCAAACTAAAGTGTTTGTGTCAAAGCTTACTTAAATGTTCATACCAAAGCTTACGAAAGTGTTATTTTCATTTATGGTTTTTGATTTAGATAAAATCTTGATATAGAGCTCTTAGAACACATGAGGTAGCTACTCACTATTATAGACTTGTCGACATATAATTTTTTCATTATATATTTGGTGCTTATTTGTGTGACCTCTACTTTCTTTACTCTATGTCTCCCTTACATTAAAATATCTTTAAGAGTGTCAAAATCACCATTTTGAAACTATATTTTTAGATTCAATTATCTCTTCAAAATTAGATTCAAAACTACATGTTCTTAACACTCTCAAATGTATCCAAAATCTAATTTATAACTCATGGAATTAAAAGAGTTGGGATGTTTCATTTATAGAGGCATTATTACTTGACTCATACATGGTTGTTTATGATAACTCCCTTCAAACTCTCAATGAAATTGTATATATGAACATGGGTGACTAATTTACTTGAGATTCACAAGCCTATCCTTATGAAAGCATCACTAATTGATCATTTTAAATTCATAATTCATAGCATGGACCTGAGTTGCATAGATTTGTTGAACATTTAAATGTCTTCTACTAATTTTATTTTAAGTCAAGGTTTTTTAAAAGGCCATAATTAATATATTTTATTACTAGTATTGCAAATTGAATATTGGATGAGGAGCATATAAATCTTATCAAGAAAATCATGTGACGTAACTCAAATTTCTTTATTGAAACACATAGAGAGACCATAAGGGTAGTATAATTTTCATATGAAGTGTTCTCAAGATAGGATCACAATAAAGCTTTAATATTTTAACAATAAGAATGACACCAAGACTTGAGTACACTTAATAAACATATCCTTCACCATTCCACCACTACCATAATCTATCAAGAGACATCTCTCAAATGTCTTCCTTAAACATATGATATTTTGAAAGATGTCCCTTAATTAGGCAATTATAAGGAGATGCAACCTAATATCCCCAAGATCGTTAGGAGACTTGCTAATAAGGGTATAACTTGAGACACACAAAAAGGATATTCTATTATCTAAATTAAGAAGTTATTTTATGCATTACAATAAAAATATACCCAACTACATACCTTGTGGGCTATGATATTATTAGATTCTAGAGAAAAACCATTCTCATGGTATCTTCTCTAAACTCCACCAAAGAACTACCTTTACACCTCAAGGATGGCCCTTAAATAACATGTCTTTAATATAGGGTTTGGATTATAATTTACATTTTTTACATTTGGTGTTTGACACCAAAGTAGAGTTTCTAATATTCAAATAAAAAGTCAATGCAAAAATAGAAGGTTCTAGAAAAAGCAGTCCAACTTTTAGGAGGTATAACTTTTGATCTAGGACTCCAATTAATGAACAACTTCCATTTTCTTAAATCTCTATGAGTGCTTTATAGATCTATAGATCGTTTATGGTTTTCCCCCATTTGTAGGGTCATACGAGGCCATTTAGTGCCTCAAATTAGACTCTGAAGCATGGCTAAGAGGTCTTTGAGTAACTTAGAACTCCAATAAATTTCAAAACATGAACTATTTTGACTAGGTTCTTTTCCTAGAGGGATTGAAATTTCAATTACAAACTTCCCTTGAACTCACACCCTCTAATTCTTCATAAATATGGCTTGCTGACAAAATAACCCATTTTCTACATTTTTATGTGTTGGAATTACAAGTGAAAAGAGTAAACTTCTGAGGGGTGGGTGGTGAATCTATAGTTTAAACTTGGACCCATAAAACTTTCACCATTCATTCATCATATGCATTCAATATGTAAACTAAAATTATGTAAAGTATATGCTTCTAAATCATGTAAACATGTAAGCAATCACACACATAACATCTGATATGATTACCCAAAAACCCTCCAAGTGAGAAGGTAGAACTAAGGTAGGGATGGCACCCACAAATGTTCACTACTGCAGTAATAAAGTGTATCCAATTAAGGTTATAATAGTTACAAAGACTCTTAAGTCTCACCTTGTTGGAGGATCACAACACCCTATTAGAAGTGTGCCTTGTTACAGGACTTCAACTTACAACTAAGTAAACACCCTATTAAAGGATTTCATATAGCTACTCTGTTAAGATATTTAACTAAAATCACCTATTAAAATGTCTTACCATAGATCTAGCAATTGGTACTTGCTTACCTAATGACAGATCACCTCTAAACACTTTATCCTTTTGATCCTTCTCGATTAGATGTCTCAATGTTGTATCCTTTTCTCTATCCTTTGTTCTTCTCTAACTAATTATGTAATTCACTCTTTCTTCTAAGTCACTTTGAATGCTCTATAAACTATCTTGTTTGCTCCTCCAATTCGATCACTCACCCATAAAGAGTTTAGAGATTTGTCCTCCTTAAGAAGACTTAGGTTGCTTAGGGTTAGGTATGAATGTACGGTTGAGATTCATCTATATTGTCACTTAAACCTTCCCATTTTCTAATTGGTTGCATGTAATTGCATAGGGAATCTAAATATAGATTCATCCTTATCTCCAAAAGATCATAATCTATCATTAAGTTGGCTCAAAAATGGTTTACATAGTTGTTTGTGCCATTACAAATAAATATGTCAAAACTGTATCACTCAACATACGAAGTCTTTGATGCTCAGTATGCACTATTCTATATACTATGATTTAGCACCTGCATTACTTGGCATCCACTATTTACTTGGCTCCTGAATCACTCAACATGGTCTAATATGTGCATGTTGTGCTTGGCATGTATTACAAGTTTGGCATGAACTAAGTAAATGGCTTAAGTGTATTGACACTCACTTGTCAAAACCAATCTAAGATCAATAATCTCCCCCTTTGACATGAGTGTCAAAAACACTTGAATATACATAATCAACTTCAATCTTCTCAAGCATAACATATCCATGACTTGACATGTATACAAAATTTCAAATTTTCAAAACTTTGCACCAACTTGTATACCTCAAAATTTTATAACTCTCCCTAAGTTAATGTGTCTCCCTTGTACCCAAAATTTTTTTTTCCTTTGAGTAAATGTGTTTTTGCTAATACTCTTTGACTTCAATGCACTGCATTACTAATACTCTTTCATCTAATATGCTTTCTCTTAACTGATATCTATCTTTGTTTGTTCAAAATCTCTTTAAAAATGTATATCACCTTAATGATATAAGTCTGCTACTATGGTCCCCCTTTATTATTTCTCTCCCTTTTTTTCATACTCCCCCAAATATGTTTCTCATATTATATCTCCCCCTTATATCTTTAATCTTCCCCTTTATTACATCTCCCCCTTTTTGACACTTATGTCCAATGGGTTATACACCTATGGTGTATTTGTCTAAAAATGACTAAATGCATAATTATCCTTAGACCTACATCCTAGTTATCACATGCAATATCCAATGACTTAATTTGGATTGGAAGCTTGGCAACAAGGTGCACTAGACCATCTAAAGTAGAAAGATTGGGATCTTTCTTCCGTAAAGTATCAGCATAGCCTAGCTCCTTGTGCATTATCTCCATATGAGGGGTAAGGGTAGTCTGAATACTTGTTAGTTTGGCTCTAATATTAGCCTCATATGTTGTTAAGACAACTAATTGACTCTATTTTTGAAACAATGTTCTAAAATACTTCTCACTTTGAGCTAGGTTTTGAGGTAGCCTTGCACCTGATATAGATATTTGACTTTCCAGACTCAGAATCTAACTTCGAGTCTCTTGGGTGAAGAGTGTAGGATTGCATAGTTTTGTGTACAGTGAGAAGATATTCTCAAGTACCTTATTTGCATCCTCAACCTTTGTTTCTCAAGTAATCTATTTACATCACTCACGTTCACATAAAGCATAACAACGCAGGAATGAAGTAAATAACCATAGCATTAAACCCATCACCTAACATAAATAGAGGTATGTCCAAATACCAGATAACTAGATAACATCATAAAACACACTATCATCTCAAAATGGCATCATCATGCAATATGATTAACTGAACAACATAGTAGTCTAATATCTATGATATTGGAATCAAAAAGTAACATCTAACCCTCAGGTCATCTCAAATGTAAAACATCACATAAGAACAGATATCTCTCAGATCAAAATAAAACAAGGTAAATGTCCGCAGCACATAACCAAATAATCCAACAAGAACAATCCATTCTAATTACTTAAGCATTTAATAAGGCACTTAAAACACATAAGTGAACACGGTCAAAAACATGACTAACCACTGCTACAGGAACCTAGTCCCGTGTAGCATGGTAATAGTACACAGTGCAATCTCTGCACACATCTCAGGGTAATCATGGAACAACCACATGATACCACATCGATCCTGGTAACCACTGGCACAAACCTTAGTGAAAAAAAAATCACATCATAATCTCAAAGATCAATCAAAAGCATAATCAAATCAACTGATAAAGAAACATAAATCCAAACACCTCAACGGTGTAGACCAGTCAGGGTCACAATCATGATCCCATCACAACAAAAGATTAGCAAGGTTGCATCCATCAGGATGACTAACAAAAGTCAAATGGGAGAGGCACTACATGGATGGCCACTTGTTCCTTCACCTTTGGTGTTTTCTCACTCTTTAGGCTTTCCTTGGTCTATTACTATGACTTGGTTAACACCTTGTTCTTGTGTTGTAGCTATAGATGAATCTATCTTTCTTGTTTCTTGTTGTTGACTTATAGTTGTACCTTTTTCTTTTTCTTTCTTCTTTGCAATAGTATCAATTTTAACACTTGTATCAACCTTAGTAGATGTATCTACTAGTGTTTGAACTAAAGGTTGTACATTATTAATTGGAGGGATGATAGAAGGTGGTTCTTGTGGATTCACCTTTTCCCTTTTGACCTTAGTTACTGCCTTTTGCAATTCTTCTACACTAACCAAAACTAGATTTTCACAGAGTTTAGCTTGGAGTATAGATTGGTCTAGAATCTTCTTCAAGTCTTCTGTAGTAAGCGGATTGATGTTTTGAGCTGAAGCATCAGAAACATCCTTAACAATTATGGTTTTAGTGGTCTTGATTGTGTCATGGGGAGGACTGACACTCAACACTTGTGTGTCTTGCACACTCTATTCATCTTGATGTTACTTAGCTATTCCCTTGTCACCATCTTGCTTTTTTGTCTCTTCCCCAATTGTATTATCTTCCTTATCATCATCTTCCTTGTCATCATGTTTACCCTCTGAAGGGCCAACTTCTCCTTGTTTCATAATGGTCAACCCATAGATAAGTTTCCATATTTGAGTTGATTTCTTGACCACATCTTCAATGTTATTTTGAAGAATGCCAAAGGCTTTATTTTTAAGTGTAAACCTAATTGCATATCTCTTGACAATCTTAGCAATCTGTCCCTTTGTCAACTCTGGCATCACTTGAGCTAATGTTGTTTCCCTAATCTATTTTTCCAAATTTAGATAATAATGCCATTTTTTCTCAACAATATCATATAAAGCTTTGGGTATTGAGTTGGCAAATTCTAGTCGAGTGTTCTTAAATTTTGACATCATGGCATATAATGCCTCTTCCACTTGGTTTTTCTCTTCTTTTCCCAGTTTTTCAAAATTAATATGTTTCAAACTAGATGAATTTGCATTGCTTTTGATATTTTCACATAAGTTTCCAAGATCAGATAGAGGATTATGACTTACCACTTTAAATTGGTTATTTTCATTTGATTCTATCCTCTCTTCATCAAAATCTGGCTATGCCACATATTTTCTTCTATATCTTTTCTGCTCTTGGCCACCTTGCTCTATTTGCTTGGTCTTTTCTTTGGCCTTTTGGGTAGTTTCATGTGTGTTAGATCTAGTGGTAGGAGTAGTGGGCTTGGATGGGCTAGGTTTGAAAATCTTCTTTGCCCTTGCAACTAGTTGTGCCTTAGCCTTCCTCTTCTTTGGATCAGTAGGAATAGGTGCTTCATCATCTTCTTCTCCCTCAACACCTTCAATTTTCTCCTCTTCCTTCTCTTCTCCCATGCCTTGGGTCAATTTAAGAGGTGCTTGAGTTTGTGTTTCTTCTTCCTCTTCATCCTCTTCTCCTCCTTCTTCTTCTTCCTGAGCACCTTCTTCAAATTTGGCTTTTAGTTTCTTCACTATCTTATCTTTCTTCATAATGGCTGATGTAGTTTTCAACTCCATGGTAATCTTTGATTTTACCATCTCATAGTTGCCAAATATCTTTTCACTTTTATATATTTCCTCTGCAAGTAGTGCAATGATGGTTGTTGAGGCTTCATCAACATTAATTTCATACCCAAGCGGTCTTAACCATCTTACCCTTGGTATGGCAATTTGTACAAAAGTGTAATTAGCATCAACAAGAAAACATATGTCATTATAGTGTTTTTCAACCAAAGAAACTAGTATCCTTATTCTTTCCTTTATTGATTTCTTGAAATCTTCAAAGTAACTTGTCATCAAGGTTTCAAATTTTTCTCCCATCTACTCAATGTATTCATTGATCTGCACCACAACTAACCTATTGGTCTTCCATCCTATATTACCAAAAGAGGGAAATTTATTTTGAACATAAAAGAATATACAAACCAATATTGAGCCAAACTTACATTGTACACTCTTGCTTTTCATGATCACTCCAAGATTCTCCATCAGTTTTTGTAATTATAGCTCTACCAAATCATATGTATGATCTTTCTTTACAATCTTGTAGCCAACATACACAGCTATGAAGGGTAGACTATTCAATCTACTGGATTGATAAAATTAATGTGAGATTACCCTTACAACAAAGTTCAACAATGGATCAGCAATAGTGTCTATTGCCATGCCTCTCTTATTCCATTTTGCTCCAGTGTTCTTCTCAGTTACTTCCTTGGAATCACTTCTAAGTGTCTTTGGCTAATCTAGGGTTGGGTAGCCAGTAACCCTATGAATTATTCTCTTAGTTATCTTGATAGGTCCTCCCTCTAGCCATAAAGAACCATCATGAATTTAGCTTAGTACAGTTCATATCCACTTAGTTTTAAACACATTAGGAAAATCTAGGGCTTGTGTTAAACCCTCTTTCAAAACACCATTTTCACACAATTTATTATATGCATCTCTTACCTCCATGTCTCCTATACTTCCTACCTTGAAATTGTAGCACTTCCTCACATCTTGCACCATAGTTACATCTGGCAAGATCATTGACAATGCACCAAAAGGATCTTGTTTATAGGCGATGTCAAGAATGGCTTTAAATATGGGTTGCTTAACTTCATTACTGACAAGCTGAACATTTAAAGCCTCCTTCCCTTCAACATTTTTTGAACTAGACACCATTTTGTCAAACTAGGGTTTATGTAAAAGTAAACTACATAGCTTGGTTTGTGATAAATACCTTGTGAAATCTAATAAACTAGTATGAGATCATTGCTAAAATTTTTGAAAATGCTTTGAACAAGTTTTTGAATCACCTTCTATTCTACTTGCTCTTGTTTAAATTTGAAATGATGAATAATGAGAAAAAATTGATCATATACCCTATGAAAACCTTGTATTTAATATTGAGTGCTTACATAGTTGTAACCTCTGCATCAAAAAACTTATGGGTTCACTTAGTATCCATTAGATGTTTCCACCACTCAGTAGCTACTATGAGCTCGACATCAACTAGATAGTCTAGCAGCCCAGCATCGACTAACATTCCACTCAACATATACAGGTAACATTCCATTCTTGGCAACAACATGAAAAATTTAAATATTTAACTTGTTGATTATATATCTATTATATATCATCTAAATGCTTTTAATTTTTTGATTGCACAGTTGACATCATCTAGTGTCAAGATAGAGGAGGAGGATTGATGCATGACCCTATTATGTTCCTTGTTAGATTCATGGGACCATCTTGAAGTATTTTAGTCACTTTTAGAATGAATGATGTGGTGGCTTCACTTTTATCTAAGGAGACACGAAGAATGTCTTCAAGTTTAGCTAAGGAAGCTCTTGTTGTTCATGGTAGATCCAATGATAGAGGGAAGAAAAATAACAACTCTAGAAAGGGTAGATCCAAATCTTGTGGAAAATCAAAGACTCCTAGAAAGTCCAAGGGAAAATGTTGGAATTGTGATAAGACTGGGCACTTCCATAAATATTGTAAAGAGCCAAAGAAGAAGAAGAAGGCCTCAGATTTAGGTTCAAAAAAATCTCAAGAAAATGGCAATGCTTTCATTGTAGCCTTGGCAACGCATGCATTTGATGATGTGTGGTTGATAGACTCGGGTGCTTTTTTCCACATTACCTACTAATCAAAGCTAGTTCTCAAAGTATGAAGTTTTTGATGGTGGAAAGGTGTACTTGGGTGGTGATTCTCACCTAAAGATAGTTTGACAAGGATGGGTCGCTATCAGATTCCCTAATGGATGAGTAAAGGGGATCAATGAGGTGATGCACATCCCTTGTTTGGTATGAAACCTATTATCTATAAGTATGTTGAATGATGTAGATGTGCAAGTTTTTTTTTCTAAAGATGGATGTAATATGATGAGAGGAGCTATGGTGTTTGCTAAGGGTACTAGGAGAGGTACTCTATTTCAGCTTGATGCACGCATTTCTTAGTGTAATAGTTCTTCTGTTTCAAATAAGAGAATAGCTATCACTTCATCCCCATGATCTGAATGAGTAGTAAAGAATATTGTAGTTATTGTTTCCAATGGTAGTACATCATGTTTACCTAAGGGTGCAAACACATAGGAAGGAAAGCTTCCTGCAAAAGAGACAATGTTGTGGCATATGAGATTTGGCCACATTAGTGAGAAGGGTCTCACAACCCTAAAAAATAAGAACCTCATTTAGGGGTTAGATGATTATAATCTTGAGTTTGACTTTTGCAAACATTATGTCTATGGTAAACAAAATCATGTTCAATTTTACTCTAGTTCTCACAAATCTTCTGATGTTTTGGATCTTATTCATTCCAATGTATTTGGTCCTATAAAAGTTCCTTCAATCTCCAAGTCTATTTTTTTTGTATCTTTCATAGATGATTATAATAGAAGAACATGGATTTATTTCCTAAAAATTAATACACAAGTCTTTAGTCAGTTCAAGGAATTTAAATCCCTTATAGAGAATCAGGCTAGTAAGAAGATTAAGTGTGTGAGAATTGACAATGGTGGTGAGTTTTGCTCAGCAAATTTTGAATAGTTTTGTAAAGAATGAGGTATCAATAGGCATTAGACAACTCCTTATACTCCACAACAAAATGAAGTTTCAAAAAGAATAAATAGGGCATTGATGGAGAATTCTAGGAGTATGCTTAGGGGAGCTGGTCTTGAACAAAAGTTTTGGGTTAAAGCTATGGCTATTGCTTGTTATCTGGTAAATAGATCTCCTACATCAGCTCTTGTTGGTAAGACACCCATGGAGGTGTGTTTTGGTAAGAATCCTTCAATTATACATCGTTGTATATTTGGTTGTGAAGCTTATGCACATGTTCCAAAGGAGAAAATATCTAAGTTGGAAAATAAAGCTATCAAATGTATTTTCATCGGATATGACGTTAGTATGAAAGGATACAAGCTTTGGGACCCTGTGACTAGTAATTGTTGTATAGAAAAAATGTTATTTTTAGAGAGCTAACATCTTCTCCTATTGTGCTACAACTAGATGAAAAAGAGAAGAAAGAAGATATTGTTCAGTTGCCTCCTACCCTTGAGAAGAAAAAAAAGAAAGACCATGTTGGGTCTAATGATGAGGAGAGCTCTAGTAGCTTTGATAGTTTAGAAGAAGAGGAAGAACAACCTCAACCTTAGCCCTTAATGAGATCCACGAGAGTAAGAAAGAATCCATAAAGGTTTTGTTATTCTATGTTAGATTCTAGTTGTGCTTTTACGTTGATTACTAACACTAATGAGCCTAGATCTATGAAAGAGGCTTTGGATATGGAAGATGCAGGTTCCTAGATTGAGGCCATAGATGATGAGATGGCTTCATTGGATAAAAACAAAACTTGGGACCTTGTACCTTTGCCTAAAGGATGAAAACCTATTGATAGAAAATGGGTGTTCAAGAAGAAATTTTGTGCAGATGGCAATGTTAAAAGGTACAAAGCTAGATTGGTTGCAAAGGGGTATTCACTCGTAGAGGGAATAGATTATGGTGAAATATTCTCTCTTGTTGCAAAGTTGACATCCATTAGATTTATGTTATCTCTTTCTGTATCATATGATTTAGAGAGAGAATAGATGGATGTGAAGATAGCTTTCCTTCATGGTGATTTGGAGGAAGAGATTTATATGTCACAACCTGAGCACTACATTGTTAAAGGTAAAGAATCTTTGGTTTACATATTAAAGAAGTCCTTGTATGGTTTGAAACAATCGCCTAGGATGTGGTACCTTAAGTTTGATGCCTTTGTGTTGTCAATTGGATTTGTAAGATTGAAATCAAATCATTGTGTTAACTTCAGAGTTGAAAATGATCACCTTCTTATAATTGTAGCATTATATGTTGATGATATGTTGTTGTTTGGGAAGGGCAAGGGTATGATTTCTTATTTTAAATCTCATTTGTCAACATAGTTTGAGATGAAAGATCTTGGGGTAGCAAGGTACATCTTGGGTATGGAAATCAGGAGAGATAGATCTAACAGAAAACTTTGGTTGAGTCAAAGTAAGTATGTGAAATTTGTGTTGGAAAGGTTCAGCATGGTAGATTGTAGACCATTGTGTGTTCCTATTTCTATGGGAACAAAGTTATCTATAGATGATTGTCCAAAATCTCCTAGTGAGGTTGAGAACATGCGTAGAGTACCTTATGCTAGTGTAGTTGGCATTCTTATGTATGTTATGGTCTCTACTAGACCTTAAATTGCCCAAGCAATGGGAGTTCTGAGGCAGTTTATGGTTAATTTTGGATGGGTACATTGGGATGCAGTTAAGCAAGTATTCAGATATTTGAGGGGTACATCAGATTAATCTATTTTTTATCATGGTAACTCTTCTAGAGCTTTGCATTTAGTTTTTATTCATGGATTTGTGGATTCAAATTGTGTAGGTGATATTGACAGTAGGAGATCCACCAGTACTTATGTGTTCACTATGTTTTGTGGTGCCATTAGTTAAATGAGTAAATGACAACATGTGGTAAAGTTGAGTACATGGCTGCCACTCATGCTTACAAGGAAGCCATTTTTCTTAGGATATTGTGTTCTAATATTGGTGTTGATGTAGGATAGATTACTATTTGTTGTGATAGTTGGAGTGTCATTTGCCTTGCAAAGAATCCAACTTTCCATGCCAAAACGAAGCACATTGATGTGCAATTTCACTTTGTGAGAGATATGGTGGAAGATGGAAAGGTAAATTTGGAGAAGGTAGAAACTATAAAGAATGTTGTAGATGCATTAACAAAACCAGTGGGCATAGAGAAGTTTAGATGGTGTTCAAAGTCTATGGGCCTTTCAGCCTATAGCAGTTAGTTCCTGTTATGTTCCTATTTTTCTTACAAGGTGTTCAAAAAGTGGGAGAATGTTAGGAATAAGCTATCTCAACCTTGGATGATTCCTATTCTTATTATTTGTTTTGTAAGTGTATTTTTTGCAAATAATGTAATTAAGTGTGAGTGTACATGTCTAGTTGGCATGTTGATGTGTCACTCCACTTGCATGTGTCAACATTTTGAATTGTGTGTAAGGAGATCATGACTAAAATAGTTATGAAGGATTCATATGATGCATAAGAGTTATCTTTGGTAGATTTAATTGTGTGTAAGGAAATCATGACTGAAATAGTTATGATGAATTCCTATGATGTGTAAGAGCTATTTATGGAAGATTTAATTGTGTGTAAAGAAATCATGACTAAAACCATTATGATGGATTCCTATGATAATTAAGAGCTATTTTTGGAATTTTCCCTAAAAATGGAAAGTGCATTATATAAGCACTTTTATGGCTATAGATAAAAAAGGGTGAATAGTGTATTCTTGGTAGCTATTGGATAAGTCTTATGTGTCCTGAAAGAGCTTGCACTGCAAGTGTGTTGTAACCTTTGAGTTGAAGATAATACATTGTGCAAGTTTTGGAGGGGTGGGGTTGTTTTACCGAAAGCTTTCTCCCCATTGGCATATCTTTGTGTTTATGTGTTATTATTTCTCTATCTATTTTTTTGTATTCATGGTTGACTGTAACATTATTGTTTACATAATATCGAATCTAAAATTGCAAGGATTTGAAAGAATTTCCATAATACTTTAATTAAGGGATTAGTGTAGGAAGTTGTTTCCACACCCAAGTTTCCTTATAGTAATCCCTTCTCTATTTGATGTGTTGCAAACGTCCTTCTTTTTCCATGTCTTGTTCATCTCATCTCTGATGTGTTCAACATTTTCCTTGCCTTTTCCTTTATCAAATTCACAACTTTGTGCCTTTGACCTAGTTGGACAATGCTTATTGATGTGACCAGTCTTCAAACAACTAAAACATGTGGTTTGACTCAACCACCTTTTGTAGTTACCACTAAAGTGTGTCCTAATATAATTCTCAGGAACATGTCCATATTCTTGACAATAATGATAGCTACATCTTGTATTATTAGCCCAATTATAAAAGTTCCCATTGTTTCTTAACTTTGTTGGCTTGTTTGATGACCACATGGATTTGGATCTACATTCAAAAGCTTTATTTCTATACTTTTGACAGTTGTAGCAATATCCTTCAAATCTTTGTTTATGCATTGTCCTAATTCTACATTCATGTGCCTAGCAGCTTTTCTTGTTGTACTTATGACAATGAGTCATGTTCTTAGGCTTGACATTCTGATTTGTATTCTTACTCCTACACATATTAGCAATATGTCCTTTCTTACCACAATTATGACAAGTATGTTTGGATTTCTTACCTTTGATGTTCTTTTCGTCAGCATCTTTAGATGATTCTCCTTCTTTAGTGCTTGTGTAAACTAATCTTGATGTATCATTTTTGGATCTAGGGGATCTCAATAATTGATCAAAGTATTTGATGGCTTCATTTGGCTTGTTGAAACTTTCAGCAAATTCCTTTTCTCTTTTTAGGTCACCCTACAATTTTTCATTCTACAACTTCAGTGTAGTTATCTCAATGTCTTTAGCATTCATCATTTAACTTAGAGTATCCAATTGCATGTTAGAAATCTTGGTTAGTTCTATTGACTTCTCTTCGAGTCTATTGGCCAAAACTCTTTTGTCTTCTTCAATCATGGCTTTGTATTCCATGGCTTTCTTCTTCTATTCAACCACTTCACATACTAGTATGGCTTGTGATTCTTGTTCTAACTTGAGATTTTTGATTTCCTTAGCTTGGTTTCTATTCTTTTCCATTATATCTGCAACTATTGCATCAAATTCATTTGAGTCTCCATCTATAAATAGCTTATTAGTGTCTATCTCTTTGTATTGTGTGTCACTCTCTGCAGTAGCAATTTCTTTCCTTCTCTTCAAGGATCTTTAGTTCCTCTCTTGCCTCATTCAGTTGATGTAATATGAGATGTATTTCAATCTCCTAGTTCTAAATAGTCTTTTGAAGCTTGTAGACTTTTATTTCAAGATATTTCCTCAAAGTTGCAAAGCTTCTCTTTTAGAGAACAAAGCTCTAATACCAATTGTTGGAATTACAAGTGAAAAGAGTAAACTTCTAAGAGGGGGGGTGAATCAATAGTTTAAACTTGGACCCATAAAACTTTCACTATTCATTCATCATATGCATTCAATATGTAAATTGAAATAACATGTAAAGCATATGCATCTAAATCATGTAAAAATGTAAGCAATCACACACATAACACCAAATATGATTACATAGAAACCCTTCAAGTGAGAAGGTAAAATTGGGGTGGGGATGACACCCACAAATCTTCACTACTGTAGTAATAAAGTGTATCCATTGAAGGTTAGAATGATTTGACCATGAAACATGATCTACCCTATGAAATTTCTACCCTGTTAAAGGCTTACGAAGATTGTTAGGTCTCACCTTGTTAGAGGATTTCAACACTTATTAGAAGTGTGCCTTGTTAGAAGACTTCAACTTACAACTAAGTAAGCACCCTGTTAAAGGATTTCATACAACTTGTTAGGACTACTTTGTTAAGATATTTAAGTGAAATTACTTGTTAAAATGTCTTAGCATAGATTATGTGATTGACACTTGCTTTCTTGATAACAGATCACCTCTAAACACTTTATCCTTTTGATCCTTCTTGATCAAATGTCTCAATGTTGTATCCTTTGCTCTATCCTTTGTTCTTCTTTAACTAATTCTACAATTCACTCTTTCTTCTAAATCACCTTGAATTCTCTGCAAACTATCTTGTTTGCTCCTCTAATTCGATCACTCACCCATAAAGAGTTTAGGGCTTCATCCTCCTTAAGAAGACTTAGGTGGCTTAGGGTTAGGTATGAATCTATGGCTGCAATTCATCCATACTATCACTTAAACCTTGCCATTTTCTGATTGGTTGCATGTAATTACATAGGGAATCCAAATTATAGATTCCTCCTTATCTCCAAATAAATTGTTTGTGCCATTACAAAAAAATATGTCAAAACTATGTCACTCGGCATATCAAGTCTCTGATGCTCGACATGCACTATTCTATATACTATTACTTGACACCTACATTACTCAACATCCACTGTTTACTTAGCTCCCAAATCACTCAACATGGTCTATTTTCTTGGCACCTAAGTAAGTCGATGCTCATTGCAACTTGGCATGGTCTAATATTTACATGTTGTGCTCTACATGTATTACAAGTTTTGCATGAACTGATTAAATGACTTAAGTGTGTTGACACTCACTTGTCAAAACCAATCTGAGATCAATAGTATGTATCCTAAGGTATACATAAATACTAACCCATAAAAGTAACAATGGAAATCATAGAGGTGGGATCTCTATTTTACAAAAATAGGTGTCAAAAAATGAAAAAATATCAAACATAAACTATCTCTAAATATATTTTTGGCTGATATAGGATTTCTCTTACACTGTTGGATTCTCTTGCATCAGATGCCTAGGGTAATTTGAGAAGTGACCTTGTCACATTTCAGATGGTTAAGGAAAACCCTAGTATTCAACCTATACCTTAGATAACCAAGTTTAATCTTTCATAAGTCATCCTTTCCACTTCATAAGATAATCTTCATACTACATGTTTCTTATACTCCTTCCCACGTGAGTATCCAAGGTTTCTTATATCCCCTCCTTATCAAAGCTAGGAATTGCACATTGGTAAAGATTGTTAGCTGCTCTATACCATCTTCATGATCCTCGATGAGATCTTCAATGTTGAAAATAGGAGAAATGTGGATCCCACTTGTCAACTCTACCTCATACACATTCCTTAAATCATGTTTTATCAAAATCTTGCAGGGACAAAATTTCATCATCTTCATCTTGTTGTAGGTGCCCACTGGAAACCACTATTTTATCAAGTACCCCATAACCTAATCCCCAACTTGGAACTCCTTATACTACCTCTTTTAAATTTTCCTATCCTTATACTTCATGTTCATCTTGGTGATATGCTCACACACTTCTTCATGTATGTCCTTGACATGTTTAGTAAAGTCCTTAATCTTGACACTAGTCCTGCCTCCTTACCTCATCTTCCTTAATTCTAGTATAGTCCTTAAACTACTCCCATACACAATTGGGAATGATGACCTACTAATACTCATGTTCATAGAATTATTGTAACAAAATTATGTCTATGGTAGAATTAAATCTCATCCCTTGGGCTTATCACCTACTAAACACCTCAGAAAATTACCCAAATCTTTATTCACAACTTTATTTTTCCTGCCAATTTGTGGGGGATGTACCCAAATGAACTTTAACTCTATCTTCAACTTCTTCCACGAGGTTCTCCAAAAATACCCATAAAATTTTGTATCTTGGTCTAAAACTATTCTCTTTGTAAGACTATGTAACCTAGCCACCTCTCTAAAATACAAATGTGCAATGTGAATCACATCATGGGTCTTTTGGAAAGGAATAAAATGTCCCATCTTTAAAAACTTTTCAACCACCACAAATATTGAATGATTGCCCCTTTTTACCCTTGGCAACTAAAGAATGCAATATATACTTATGTCTTCCCAAGGCCTTGATAGAAAAAGAATTGGCTGATAGAATCTTGTATTTTGACTAACTCCTTTAATTGTCTAACATACTCAACAAATTTACAAAAACTCCTTCACATCCTAAAACAATTGAGGCCAAAAATAATGTTCACTAACAATGGAAACAATCTTATCTTGACCAAAGTGTCATGTCATTCCTCCACTATGTTTCTCTTTGATCAATTGTTTCCTCATGGAACTCCTCAAAATGCACAACTGACTCCCTTTGAATAACATAACATCTTGGATCATGTAGTCTAGCCACCTTATCGTATCTAGAGTAATAGATTCCTTCCAAGCCTATAAGGTCCCTCCTCGTATGTACTTATTAAATATGAATTTCTCTATTAAATATGTTATAGGAGATTGGAATGGATATGATGTAATATTTTATGGTTTAGATATCCTAGTGGAAATTGAGATCAGTTGATACGTTAATGTTTTTAATACTTTGTGATTCAAGAACTACTATATTATCTCAACTATTTAAACATTAATTTGCACTAACGATGATACGACATGTTTCACCATATGATGATGATTGTTAACTATGATAGCTTGATTACTAGGTTATATGTATTCAGATAGTTCAGTATGCCCTATTGATGATGTTTATGATGTTTAGGTATATGAATGCTTAATGATGATTATTCTAGTATTTTAATTCAAATTGATGAATAGGTTATGTTATATCAATTATGCAATTACTAATGATTAAATATGTGCAGAAATGAAAAACGATTATCTAAATGAAAGTTTATTTTTTTATTAATGTGATTATCCAAATGAGTTTTAAACAAATGCATGTGATTTTCTCAAGCTACTAATGTGTGAATTGAGTGTGCAAGATTATTAATGATGCAAGAGCATCCATTAGTGTAATGGAAATCATGTACCACCCAAAAATAAGCTTAGTGTTTGTTTTTGTTTAAAGTGCTTTCATTTTTGCATACCCATTTGGGTCAAGTCAAGATTTTAACTCTTATAGTTCCACTATTGGTTTTCTAGGTTAGATTTTTTGAGAACCTTGGGATATGTGCCAATGTAAAAAATAGGTTATTTTGTAATTGAGCCACAATTCTAATTAGTTAGATGGTGTAATTTTGAGAGGTGATTATACTTTTAATTTAAAGCACTCTAGAAAAAGAATCAAGTCAAAAGGCTTTAAAATTTGAAAGTTATTGCAGTTTTAAGTTGCTTGGAGACCTCCTAAGAGCACTTCAAAGTCAAATTTGAGGCATTAAATGGAATTGTATAGGCTTGAAAAATGGGGTACAAGAAAAGCTAGTCCATAGGGTTATAGAGCACTTGGAGAGCTTTCAGAAATGTAAACGGTTTGTCAATCAAAGTCTCAGATAAAAAGTTATGCCTCCCAGAAGTCAGACTACCATTTCTGGATTCTTCTAATTTTACACAGAATTCTAACATGTTTTCTAGAACCTTTTTTTTTTTGATGAATTCCAAATGGCATATTCTAAAATGTATTCCTAACCCTAAACCTAGTTTGGTTTACTTAAGGATATTTCTGGCATTGTAAATGCAATTTTTGGTGGAGTTTGGGAGAAGGTACTATGAGAAGGGTTTCTCCAGAATCTGATAACATTGTAAGCCCATAGGGTATGTCATGGATTCTATTTATTTTGTATTGGATGTAATAGAATATCACTTCTTATAATAATATTCCCCTTTTCATATTATATTCATTGTTGTCTTGGGTTGTGTCCCCATCAAGTGGTATCATAGTAGGTTTTCCTAAGTGTGTAGATAGAGCACCATCTGTGAGGCAATTTGTGATAGGACTCTATGGTTGTGGGTTTTGATACAAGAATATGCCTCCATGAAGGGAGCATGGTGGAAGGGTTGGATTTGTTACTCCTAAGGTTAGAGCCCTCCAAAGAGAAGTCTAGGCATTACAGGAGGAGATCCTTAGAGGGATGAATGTTGTCATAGGTGACAAAAGTGAGGAAGAAAATGAAGAAGAAGGAAATATTAGGCAGGAAGGGGAAGGAAACAAAGAATTCCTAAACCAAGTGGAGGAGAGGATTTTTAGGGCCATTTCCAAGCTTGGAAAAAGACCTAAAATTGTCGTCGACATGTTTTTGGGAAATCTAAACATGGATAAGTTGATCGACTGGATCAATGAGATGGAAGAGTATTTTGAGTATGAGGATATTGGGGACCCTGTTAGGGTTAAGTTTGTGAAGGCCAAAATGAAAGGCCATGCCAAAATTTGGTGGCAAGAGAATTAGTTTGAAAGAAAGAGAAGAGGAAAGGAGAAAAGCACAAGATGGGATTGCATGGTGGACAAACTAACGAAGCATTTCATTCATGTTGATTATGAGCTTGATTGTTCAAGAAGATGCAAAGGTTAAAGTAAGTAGGAAAATATGTCCATGAATACACAGAGGAGTTTTACTGAGTCCTTATTATGGCAGGGTATGCAAAAGAAAACAAGGAGAAGGTTGTCTATTAACTTAGTGGGTTAAGACCTAGCATTTAGGAGGAGTTAAGTCTAGTTAAAATGACTAGCATTGAAGAGGCATACTACTTTTCCTTGTGAGTTGAGGAGAAAATATTAAAAAAAAAATTGATGGAAGGAAAAGAGGGCATACTCAAGGAGGAAGGGGTAGTGGTAGGTCATTTGGAGGCCAAAATGAGAACCAGAAGAAAAATGAAGATGTGGGTACTAGCGTAAATTAAAGGAATGAGGGTTTCAGCTACTCCTATGATCAAAACTTTGGAGATCAAAGAGGAAGACAAAGAGGATGTTGAAAAGGTTCTAGAAGAGGAGGCTTTCACGGTACTTATTTTCATTGTAATGAAGAAGGTCATCAAGCCTTTGAATGCCCTCAATGCCAAGGAAGGATAAATAGGAGAACTGATGATCAAACAAGGGTTTCCCATTTGGATGATAATGCACAGTCATCACATTCAGAGGAAATAGAAAGAGGAGAGGTTCTAGTTAACAAAAGGGTCTTATTGAGTGGTGAGACTAAACCTAGATAAAGGAGGAGTTTGTTTCGTACTAGGTGCAAGTGCAAAGGTAAATGTTGTGATGTGATTGTTGATGGTGGAAGCACTAACAACTTGGTATTAGAGTAGATGGTCTCAAAGCTAAAGCTCAAGAGGGAGAAATACCCCCAACCCTATCAGATTGCTTGGGTGTAGGATGATCATAAGGTCTTAGTGAGAAATGTTTGGTAAATTTCAAGTTTGGGAGCTACCATGATGAGGCTGAATGTGACATCATTCTAATGGATGTCTATCATTTATTATTGTTAAGACTATTGCAGTTTGATAGACATGCTATACATGATGGTCATGCAAATACATACTCTTTGATAAAGGATGGAGTTTACCACAAATTGAATCCCTTGATAAAGGAGGGTGAAAAGGTATGTAGTAGTGCTAGTTTATGTCTTGTTAATGGAGGAAAATTTCTAGATGGCATGAAACATCAACATATGTGTTATGCTTTGATTCCTAGAAAAGATAAGGAAGGTAGTAGTGAAATTCCACTTGAAGTTTTAGGTTAATTAAGTGAGTATGGAGATTTCATCTCTAATAATGTTCTAGAAGGGTTGTCACCAGTAAGAAAAATTAGTCATCAAATAAATTTAGTCCCTGGAGCTAGTTTTCCTAACAAAGCTACTCATAGGATGACTCCTAATGAGACTAAGGAGAAAAATAGACAAGTTTAGGAGCTATTGAGGAAAGGTTTGAATTGAGAGAGCTTGAGTCCATGTGTAGTACCTACAGTGCTGGCACCAAAGAAGGATGGAGAGTGGAGAATGTGTACATAGTCTCTAGCTATAAATAGAATAACCATCAAGTATTGGTTTCCTTTGCCAAGAATGGATGATCTTATGGATTGTTTGAGTGTAACTCAGTACTTTGCAAAGATATGTCTCAAGAGTGGTTATCACTAGATATGGATACAAGAGAGAGATGAGTGGAAGATCACATTCAAGACTAAGGAGGGTCTACATAAGTGGTTAGGCATGCCCTTTGGACTGACCAATGCACCAAGCACCTTCATGTGGCTTATGAATGAGGTACTAAATAAATTTTTGGGAAAATTTGTTATTGTCTATCTAGATGATATTTTGATTTTTATTAAGTCTTTGGATGAACATTTATTACACATTTTTAGTATCCTTGAAAGGTTGAGGGAAGAGAAAATGTTGTTTAATTTGAAGAAGTGTAGCTTTGTTAAAAGGGAGTTAGTCTATTTGGGGTTTGTTGTGTCAACTGATGGTCTCAAAATAGTCCTAGAGAAGGTGAAGGTCATCTTGGAATGGCCTACTCCAAAGTCTGCCACTAAGGTGAGGTCATTCCATGGTCTAGCTAGCTTTTACAGGAAATTCATTAGTAATTTTAGTAGTATATGTGCACCCCTAATTGAAATAATGAGGGGAGATAGAAAAGAGTTTAGGTGGACTACAGGAGCTGCTAGGAGTTTTGAATTGTTCAAGAAGAAGGTGATAGAGCAACCTATGTTGGCACTTCTTGATTTTAATAAAATGTTCTAGGTGGATTGTGATGCTAGTGGCAGTGTTATTGGGCCTATATTGAGCCAAGAAGGTAAACCTATTGCCTATTTTAGCAAAAAATTAAATGATGCAAAGAAGAAGTATTATGTTTATGAGCACAAGTTCTATGCAATAGTTCAGGCCTTAAAGAAATAGAGGCATTATTTGTTGCCAAAAGAATTTGTTTTGTATACTAATCACCAGGAATTATAGTACCTAAATAGCCAAGGTAAATTGAATTAGAGACATTTGAAATGGGTAGAGTTCATGCAAAATCTATACATTTGTATTGAAACATAGAAGTGGAAGGTCTAATAGGGTTGCAAATACATTAAGTAGGAAAAAGTTTTTGCTAACAGTAATGTAGGTTGAAGTGGTTAGGTTTGATGAACTCAAGAATCTATACCTTGAGGATCCCAACTTTGCAAAGGCTTGGAAGGCTTGTAAAGAACCTGTTACTCTAGACAAGACCAAGTGGCTAGATTACATGATTCAAGATGGTCTGTTGTTCAAGGGAAGTCAATTCTTTATTCCAAGGAGTTCCACGAGGGAGAACTTGATAAAGGAGAAGCACAATGGAGGAATAACAGGACACTTTGGTCATGATAAGTCCATTGCTATTATTAGAGAACATTATTTTTTGCCTCAATTGTCATAGGATGTGAAGAAGTTTGTGTAGAGTTCTCAAGTATTTCAAACAACCAAGGATGTATTCAAAATACTGGACTCTATCAGCCATTGCCTGTTCCATTGAAGCCTTAGGGGACATGAGTATGGATTTTGTTCTTGGATTGCCTAAGACACAAAGGGTTAATGACTCAATATTTGTGGTGGTTGATAGGTTCTCTAAGATGGAACATTTCATTCCATGCCACAAGACTCATGATGCAGTGCATATTGTAGATTTGTTTTTCAGAGAGGTGGTAAGGCTACGTGGTCTCCCAAAAAGTATTATTTCTTACAAAAATACTAAATTTGTTGGGTATTTCTGGAGGACCTTGTGGAAGAAGTTGAAGATAGAATTAAAGTTCATTTTTGCACATCATTTGTAGACTGATGGACAAACAAAAGTAGTAAATAAAAGTCTGGGCAATTTTCTAAGGTGTTTAGTAGGAGATAGACCTAAGGGATGGGATTTGATTCTACCACAAGTACAATTTTCTTACAATAATTTTGTAAATAGGAGTATTGGTAGATCACCATTCCAAATTGTGTATAGGAGTAGTCCAAGGACTGCACCAAAGCTAAGGAAGATGGAGCAAGGGGAGAGGACAAGTACTAAGGCAGGAGAGCTTGATGAACATGTCAAGAACCTACATGAGGAGGTGCGAGCACATATTACCAAGATGAACCTATAGTATAAGGCTAGGGTAGATCAAAAGAGTAGACATAAGGAGTTCCAAGTTGGAGATCAGGTTATGGTATATTTGAGAAAGGAACGGTTTCCAATGGGTACCTACAACAAGCTGAAGATGAAGAAATTTGGCCCCTACAAAATTTGGAAGAAACATGATTTAGGGAATGCATATGAGGTGGAGTTACCAAATGGGATTCACATTTCTCCTATTTTTAATATTGCATACTTAACATAATATCATGATGATAGTGTAGATGAGGAGTTAATGCTGGAGCCATGTCTAATTCCTACTTCTACGAAGGAAGAGATTGAAAAAAATTTGGATAGTCATGTGGGTTGAAGTACTAGAAATAGGCAGTATGAAGAATACCTAGTGAAGTCGAAAGGATGACCAATAGAAGACTTAACTTGGATATCTGCAATGGAGGTTTCCCATTTGGGTTTTCCACTACCAACTATAAAGTGATAGGGTCACTTTTCAATCTACCCTGGGTGTCTAATGAAGAAGCATCTAGTGGTGTAATAGCAATCCTATATCACCCAAAAATATTCTTAGTGTTAGTTTCTATTTAAAGTGTTTTCATTTTTGGATACCCATTTGGGTCAAATAAAGATTCCAACTCTCATAGTTCCACTATTGGTTTTCTGGGGTAGAGTTTTTGAGCACCTTAAGATATGTGCCAATGTAAAAAATAGGTTATTTTGTAATTGAGCCATAATTATAATGAGTTATAGGGTGTAAGTTGGAGGGGTTATTATACTTGTAATTTAAAGAACTCCAAAAAAAGAATCTAGTCAAAAGGCTTTATAGTTTGAAAGTTATTATAGTTTTAAGTTGCCTAGTGACCTCCTAAGAGCACTTCAAAGTCAGATTTGAGGCACTAAATGACCTCATACAAGACTAAAATATTGGGGACAAGAAAAGCTGGTCCTTAGAGCTATAGAGCACTGAGAGATCTTTCCAGAAATATAAACAGTTCATCAATCAAAATCCTAGATCAAAAGGTATGCCTATCAGAAGTTGGACTACCATTTATGGATTCTTCTAATTTTACACCAAATTCTAACGTATTTTCTAGAACCTTATATTTTGGTGGTGGATACCAAATGGAATATTATAAAATTTATTCCTAACCCTAAACCTAATTTGGTTTACTTGAGGATATTTCTAGCATTGTAAAGGCAGTTTTTGGTGGAGTTTAGGAGAAGGTAGTGTGAGAAGGGTTTCTCCAGAATTTGATAACATTGTAAGCCCATAGGGCATGTTGTGGAGTCTATTTTTTTTGTAATGGATGTAATAGCATATCACTTCTAATAATAATATTCCCCTTTTCTATTGTGTGCATTATTGTCTTGGGTTGTGTCCCCATCAATTAACCATGGGATCTAATGGAGAATCGATAATTGACCCTATGTCCAATCTGTGAAACTAAGGTCAAGTCTAATGAAGAGATGTAGACCTCATTATTTTTTACTTTATTTGTGTCATAATCTGAATGTATGTATCATTCCATAATCATAAAATGTTTAATGTTATGTAATTGTGAATCTATTGATGTCACTTGAAATTCATAATTTGTATGTGTGTATCAACATAATAATTAGGGTTAGCAGAGTAACTTGATAATTTTAGGTTGTTTAAGATAGTAACCTAAGACTAATTAGTTTGTAACCTAGATTAATTACCCAATTTAAGGTTTAGTGGTAAGTTTTCATTCTTAGGGATTTTAGAAAGTTCAAATATTTTAAGCCAAATTAATAGGTCCTAAAATGGTCTTAGAGGCCAAAATTAATGAAATCTAAGTGCCTGGGGGGGTATGTGTTGGGTTGGAGACATTTTCCACCCTTCTATACCCTCTTGTTAACTTTTATGACCTCTTAAATATCTCATTTTCCCTTTAGTGCAAAAATTGAACATCTCTTTGAGTTTACCAAGTTTACACTTCACCGTAAAGATTGTCTTAATGATAGGATCAAGTTGGAAGACCCTAGAAGGCTTGAGTCAAGTCTAGAGTTATTTTCATTTTAGGTGGGTGATTTTAGAAACCTATTTAGTTTTCATTTTGAGGGTTGAAGGGTGTTCACCCATTCTCTACATTTAGAGAGAGAGAGAGAGAGAGAGAGAGAGAGAGAGAGAGAGAGAGAGAGAGAGAGAGAGAGAGAGAGAGAAACTAGGATTGAAGGAGGAAGAAGGATAACCTCTTCTCAAAAAATTGATTTTCCCTAACCATTTGTGAAAGTAGGAATCCTTCATGGTCTTTTTCTCCATGTGTTTTTAGTTTCTTAAGTATACCTATTGTATGTGTGTGTATTCATGTGTGTGATGAAACATGTCGAGGATGGGTTATTGTGGGTTTCTTATTTTTTTCCTTTCTTATTTTACAATTTATTTTGCAGGGAAAACTATAAGGGTTGTGTTGGCATTACACACCCTTGAATAGGGAAGAAGTGGCCTTGTATGGTAGGAGGGGCTTAGTTGGGCTCTAGGTTAGTGTAGAGTCTCTCCTCATGATGAGGAAAGGGAGAAATCAAGGTGTTATGGGCCCCTACTTGTCAATACAAACTATTTTGTGTTTGAGGAGATAAGGAATGATAGTATGGAAGTTCTTGTGATTATCAGGCTCGAAAGAGGTTTCTATTTTGGTGTTGTGATTGACATCTCCTACCCTAGAAATATATACTTTCTCCCTAGTCTTGGTTTGATAAGGAACCTATTGTGAAAACCTAGAAATAGAGTAATTGGTTGAATGTGTCTATGTGTTGAATCTATTTGTCACCTAGTCAGTTTTAGTTCTTCAAGGTTATATTTATCTAAATTTGCATATTGCTAGTTGATACCTTGACATAGAGAAAAACTAGATTCAAAGTTTTGGTGTTCTTGAGTCCAATGTTATGAAGACTTATCCTCAGGAAATATGGTCCTGATGTATAATTCATTGCTAACTTAATATTTGTAATGACAATGATATCAGGTTTTCTTCCCTAATTCTTTCCCAATTGAGTCCTTGAATCAGGTTTTTAATAAAATGATAGTTCCTTATAGGAGAAAGATTTCATTGAATTATTAAAATGTTTCTATTCGTGTAAATAAGTATTTACTATTTAGACTTTACTTAAGTTTACTTAGGTTAATACATTAGCATATTAGTTGTCATGTAGACACCTAGGAGTATACATAGTCATATGAGTTGTCTTGTTGACAAAATAGGAGCTAGCAACTTATTTAAGCACATGGTGTCTAGAACATCTCTTTACAAGATACACCTATGTAAACTTATCCTTTCATCATTGCACAAACTCCTATGCTCAATGGAGGATAATTCACTCTTGGTGGACATGTGCATAGTTGTGATGTTTATCTCTTTGCTGACTCCTAGTCATTCTAGATGGCTTTATATATAGGCACTTCTACTGTGTATTCATATGATATCTACTCTTATTATTGTTATTATGATCATCCATTATTGATCCATATTGTGCTAGTGCTTGAGCTTCTTGATCTTGGTGTCATTTTTCCCTAAGGAAAATTCTTACATGGTATCAGAGTGATAGGAGATCTCTTCACATAGCCATTGAAGACCATTTTTGCTTCACCTCTTGGAGGGCCACGATTTAGATCTAGAGTATCCAAAAAAATTAGGAGCATTTTGAGCAAGATCTAACCTCACCATTGCGTCCAAAGGATCAATTCAAAAAAATTTGACTATAAATTTTCCTACCCAAGGCTATAGTCAAATATTAGGTAAAAAAAATTTGCAAACCAAAACCTGAAGGCCCAATTTGAAAAATCGGTATGATCACTTTAGATCTATGCTTTTAATTTTTTAGATTTGTACATTTTCATTTGAAATCTATATATTTTTTATTGTGTCTATTTTTGAATCTACATTTTTTTAGATTTGCATTATTTTTTCTAGAAAATTTGTCAAAAATTTTGGCCATATGGGTGGTAGGAGAGAAATTTTATTGCAAGAAGGCCAAATGGTCAAACCCTAGCTGCCTACAATTAGACACAATTTGCAACAGTGACTGACATATTTTTCTACACTATGAATGGCTTATCAAGCACCAATGGCTACCTATTTTCACTGTGATTTGCAAGTTATTTTTCTTATCATTGATTGTGGCTATAAAACATATCAAACAAATATAACGTGGTGCATGTGGGATTAAACTCCCACACCACCGCCTAGTGGTCACCACCAGTCGCTCCTCCTCCATTGGTGCTCAACACCAATGATCTCCATCTCTAGTCACTCTACTAACACTCCCTCCACACCACTGACCAAATGCCCCCTAATGCCACTAGATCTTTGTTGACCTGAATTTGCTTGCCACATGGTGGTAAGTCAGCACCCTTGAAACTGAGTTTTCCATGTAGCATCCCTATTAAATTCCCATCTAAATCCATGTAGACACTGCATCAATGACCTAACATCTACCATGTCATCCATTCATACTGCCACATCACTATACAGACTACCATGTCAGCTAGTCGGGCCTAATTTTTATTGATGTCATAATCAACAAGCCTAAATTTGATGGTTCTTTAGCTATAACTAGTAGGCCAAATTGCACTATAGATACAATCATTTCGATGTCAAATTTAACATAGTATTTTCCTGACATCATTAGGTCAAACCCCTCATTATATGTAGTTTTGATTTGACAGCCCAACTTTGGGAGGCCATATCTCAGTCATCCGGACTCCAAATCAGGTGCAATTTTTTTTTTGATTTAGACTAGAATTTCCTAATTTTTTTAGTGGTTCTATTATTTTCTAGTTTTGGTGCACAATTTTTTTAGAAAAATTAGTTTTGATGACTATACCTATCCAATCCTACATTTTGTAAATTCAAATGCTCCGTACAGGCTCATCTAGACACATATTCAGGTTCTATTTTTTTTGAAAGTGCATAATTTTTTGTCTACTTTCTAGATTTTCAATTATATTATAGGCTTGTGTGGATAGAAATACCACTTTTAGAAATAGGTCCTTTTTTCCATTGTATTATTTTGATCAAACTTCAAAACTATTGTATATCTAAGCTACATTGCTAAGTACTAGATTTGAGCTCCAAGAGGAGGTTGTAACCATCAAAATTAGAAGTCCACTTTTGTCCATTTTGATAAGTGGCCAATTGTAAACACACTACATATAAAGTGCCACAAGCATCATTTTTGGGGTGGGGTTAGTTGATTGAGTGAAAAGGGGGGGGGTGTCTTGTATTCTTTCATCTCCTTGATATTGTGCTCTTACTTTTGCATTATGGGTTCTTTTTCTAAGTTAAGACCACATAACTATGCTACTTGGAAAGAAAAGATAAAGGAACCATTAGCTAAAAAAGGCTTACTATGTTATGTAATTGGTGCAACATAGAAACTTGATGATGATGCTGATGAGTCTCATAAAGAAGATTGGGCATCAAAACAAGAAATAGCCTTACGAACCTTGTCAAAGAATATCTCAGATCCTGTCAAGTATCGCATCAAGAACATTACCAATCCAATAGAAGTTTGGAATAAACTTGAAGCATTGTATGAGATAGTAGACAAAGATATGGCCTACACCATTGAGGACAATCTTCTCAAATTAGATCCTAGGAATTTTGACACCATAAAAGATTATCTTACCTAAGTAGACATGTATAGGGCACAACTTAAGGATTGTGGTGAACCCATCAAGGATGGAAAGTTGATCAAACATGTGATGACTCATCTTCCTTCTCAATATGCCACTTTTGTTTCAAGTTATAATACTCACAAGTTAACAATGGGAAGTGTCGTCACTAAGCCTTCATTCGAGTCATTTTTAGGAATGTTGGTCTTAGAACATGAAAAGTTAGTGAGTATGGGAATTCTCCAATCTTCCAAGACCAAAGCCTTGGTAGCTAATGCAGGGAATTAAGGTGGTAAAAATTCCAACAAGAAGAAAAAGCAATGGAAAGCTAAGCTGCAAGATGACACACAAAAATCTTCCTCTACAGATCAATGTATCTCCTCACATCAATCTTCCTCCACACAACAATCTTCCTCACAAAAGGGCAAGTCTTTTTTGAAAAATAATAAGAAGGGGAACAACTTCAATAAAAGGGAGAAGAAAACTTGTGCCTATTGTAAGATGAATGGTCATTATGAACATGAGTGTAAGGATAAGAAAATTGATGAGTTTCTAAACATAATAAGGAAATATAAAATTGATATGGAAAATGCCTATAAGGAAAAGGGATCTTCATCCACTTCAAAAGGTAAGGGACAAGCTTTGGTATCAAGTACAAACAATTCTGAGGAATGGGTTCTTGATTCAGGAGCTACACATCATATGGGCGCTTCAAGGGAGAATTTTTCCTCTTTGAAACCATCACATATACCTTACATATATGTGGGAAATGATATACAAGTGGAAGTTGAAGGAAAAGGGAATGTTGAGTTGGACAATGGAGTTTTCATAGATGTTCTTCATGTTCCCAAACTTAGCACCAACCTCCTTTCAATCTACCAAATAACTCACTATGGATGTGATGACAAAGTGGAGTTCCTTCTTGATTCAATTGTGGTGAAAAATCTAAAGGATGATTCTATGGTGGCAATTGGAAAGGGTAATCATGATACAGGAAAGGCTAATCATGATACAAGACTTTATTCTTTTTCTCATTTTGTGCCTAAGTCCACTTCCCTTTCCTTTTTGACCCACTCAAATTCACAAAGTAAACTATGGCATGAGAGGTTTGGACATCTCAATTACCACTACCTTCAACAACTTAGCAACAAGGATATGATCATAGATATACCTCAAGTCAAGTATTTAGAGGGTGTATGTACGGGTTGTGAAGCAAGAAAGTATCCCAAAGAGAAGTTTGACAAGGGGAATATGTGAACTCAAGGCTTATAGACTTGTGTACTCATGAGGGTATTGATCTTCAACATTTAGTTGCATACGCTTCACAACAAAATGGTGTTGTTGAAAGGATGAATAAAACCCTTAAGAAGATGACCACTTGTATGCTACAACATAAGTCTCTAGATCAAGTTTTTTGGGTAGAAGATATGTGTTGTACAAGTTACATCCAAAACAAAAGTGCCCATAATGCCTTGGATGAAATTACACCTTATGAGGCTTGGTGTGGACGAGAACCAAGTGTAAAACACTTTTAAAAAATTGGTTGTCTAGCATGGGCAAGGATACCTCCGTAAAAATAGAAGGCATTGGAACCTCAAAGTAAACCTTGTATATTTATTGGATATCTTGACTACCTTAAGGCATACAAACTCATGGATCCAGAGACACGTGAAATTTTCTTTGAGAGGAGTGTTCACTTTGAAGAAACTTGTCGAAGTTTGGCTCCTTCAACTCCACCATCCTCCTTCATGGAAAGTGATGATATTAATGATAGTGACTTGGAAGATGATATTCCTTCAACTTTGACTCATAGGACACCAACTTTGTAGGGTCCACAAACAATTAAGGATATTCCTTTGTCTTCTTCCACTAGACCTTGTTGGGTACAACAAAAACTTGATTCATTAGGTTCATTGGTGGGGAATCCTTCAGATACTAGGAGGACAAGGGCACAACACAAATCATTTCCACATGCATATAGTGCCATTTCTTCTAATCCACTATCATTTAATGAAGCATCAAGGGTTCCTAAATGGGACAAGGTCATGGAGGAAGAGATAACTCTTTAATGAAAAATAGCACTTGGGACTTAGTTCCTCTTCCTAAGGGAAAAGAAGTTGGTTCAATGTAAGTGGATCTATCAGACCAAGTTTGTAGTGGATGGAAGTATGGATAAGTATAAGGTTAGACTTGTTGCCAAAGATTTCTCACAGGTTCCTGGTATTGACTATACTGAGACCTTTGCACTAGTAGCTAAGATGAGCTCCATTCATTTGACACTAGCTATTGTTGTAGCTCATGGATGTGAAGAGTGTTTGCCTCAATAGGAATCTTCATGAAGAGATCTATATGGAGCAACTACAAGGATTCATACAAGATTCTACTATGGTTTTCAGGTTGAGGAAGTCTATCTATGGCCTTAAGAAGGCTCCTAGGGCTTGGTATGCCAAGATGGATTCCTTCTTACTCTCAGCAAGATTCACTAGGTGTTATTCATATTTGAATGTCTACATTCTTTGGAGGGATGACTCACACTTGATACTCATGCTTTATGTAGATGACTTGATCATTAAGGAAGTACTTCATCCATCATTTCCAGTGTCAAGACTTCTTTGCAAGACAGATTTTCTATGACAAACTTGGGTTTACTTCATTATTTCGTTGATATTGAGATCACATAGTCTTCAGCTAAGATCACACTTTCTCAAACTAAGTATGCTCTTGATTTACTTTCTCACTTTCACATGAGCGATTGTAAGCCTACACCTACTCCCATTCTTTTAGGTGTTAAGTTAGAGGCCAAGTGTTCCACTCCACCTGTTGATGCTACATTGTACAAACAATTGAGTGGGAGTCTCATTTACTTGACACATACACACCCTGACATGGCTTTTATAGTTGGCATGGTTTCTCACTTTATGCAAGAGCCACATGAGATTCATTGGAAGGTCATCAAACACATCTTACACTACATATAGGGTACACATACACATGGGATACACTATACAATAGGTACTGGATTTTAGTTGGTAGGATACACAAACTCAAATTATGTAGGAGATCTTGATTCCTACAAGTCTACTTCAGGTTACATGTTTCATCTTAGTTCTAGCCCCATTTTTTGGTAGAGTAAGAAGCAAAATACTATTGCTCTTTCTTCAACTAAGGTTGAGAATTGAAGGATTTTTACTATAGCTACAAAGGCTATATGGCTATGACATATCCTGAAGGAGTTTGGGTTCAACTTTCCATAGTCTATAGTCATTCATTGTGTTAATTAGATTGCTATTGAGATCTCCAAACATCTAGCTCAACATCAATGAACCAAACATATTGAGGTTCATATGCACTACATCAAAGAGTTGATACATAAGCAGGTCATTGAGTTGAGGCATTGTCCTACAATAGAGCAAGTTGCAAATATCTTCACCAGACCCTTCACTGGGGTCAAGTATATCCATTTGCAAGATCTCTTGGGGGTGCATGATATTTCATAAAGGGGAGTCACTTGACTTCTCTCTTCTTTCTTATGGGAGGGATCTTTTCCTTACACGAGGTCTTCTTCTCTCTCATTTTCTTTTATTGTATTTATCTCTCTTTTTGGAGGGGGGTTTTTTCCCACGTATTTTTCCCTCTTTCTCCACTTTATGAGAGATTACATTGCATATATTTTGCACTTGCAGTTTGTACATGGGTACCTAACATGGCCTAGTAGCCGAGACCCATCATGCATTTTTCTAGCTTTTGTGAGCTTAAGTGCATTCCCCTAAGTTTCACTTAATGGGGAGTGTTGGTGTAAATAATTATTCACTATTTACACTTTACTTAAGTTTACTTAGGTTAATATATTAGCATATTAGTTGTCATGTAGACACCTAGGATATGTTTAGTCATATGAGTTGTCTTGTTGACAACATAGGAGTTATGGTGTCTACAACATCTCTTTACAAGATACACCTTTGTAAACTTATCCTCTCATCATCACACAAACTCCTATGCTCAATGGAGGATAATCCACTCTTGGTGGACATGTGCTTAGTTGTGATGTTTATCTCTTTGCTAACTCCTAGTCATTCTAGATGCCTTTATATATAGACACTTCTAGTGTGTATTCATATGATATCCATTCTCATTATTGTTATTATGATCATCCATTATTGGTCCATATTGTGCTAGTGCTTGAGCTTCTTGATCTTGGTGTCATTTTCCCTAAATCAAATTCTTACAATGTCAATAGTTCTCTTATTGTGATTATTTTTAGTAAATGGAAATAATAGATGCAGTGGTTAAATATTAATGTGCATCATAGTTAAAATTCATCTCCATGTAATTTGTATCAATGATGAATGAATTTAAATTTTGCTATCAATTAATTAGCTCTTGGAATTGCATTATGAAACCAAGTTCAATTATAAATAGGACTCCTTAGTTCTTGGGTAAATCAACACTTAGGTTGATATATGTATTGTATAGTTTCACACCAAATTGGTCGAATAGATTCATGAGGTAAGATCTTGGTCTCAATGGATTAAAATAAACATTAGTAACTTAGAACTCGGATAACTTTACTTAACTTCATTAATGATCATATGCATGTTCACATTAAATGGAATAAAAATCAATTCTATGATAGTTGGAAAATACCCATGAAACCATTTTCTCAAGTTCTCAAAAAGAAATTTGCAAAAAAAAAAACACCTTGAATAGAAAAGAAGACTTATAAATTTCACATATTGAGAGAGCCAAAATGCTCTCTGAAATTTTTATGGGAAAACTTTTTCCCAATTTCATGATAGAGAATATTCTCTGATCGATACTTTTTAAATAATTACATAACTCAATTTTTAATAATAAAAATATTATAAAAGGGAAAAAAGAGAGCAAATAGTGCTAAGTCTCCTATCAAAATTTCTCCTTCCCACAAAATTCCCCACCTATAAAAATTTACCAATAACTATTCACCCACTTCTCCATGTTTGAAAACTCTCTTGTTGGTATCATCCCACCTGTTCAAGTTGGATGCAACAAAGGAAATCATTCTTAAAACTTTAAAATATATAAAATAAAATAATCAACTTGCATGACTTACCATTTATACATTTAATTAAAATCCTCCCATCGGGTCACCACCCTCCTTGGCCTTGGTGTAGCCTTCTAAAATTTTCCATTGTTATGCCTAAATGGGTTGTCATAGGGTTTGACTCGAAGGAAATGCATGTCAATTTGAAAACAATGCATCATTGGATAAACTTCCAAGGCTTTAACCACTAAGGCCCTGTTTATTTGCTAGAATAGGAAGATGAAAATAGGAATAGGTTTTATATTTTTTGTTTGGTGCACAAAATCAAAATATAGAATTGGAATATGTGTGCTCATTTTGCCCCAAAAATGAGCATATATCCAATCTAAAAAATAGTTATTATTAAAATAGTCCATTCCTATTCTCAATAACAATTTTCCAAATCATATAATTTTTGAATTCCACATGTTCGCATGCATATGAGCATATCAATTTAGGGATCATTTTTCTCATTTCAGAACTCCACAAGTTTTTGCTTAGCCTTATTTGTCATTTTACAACTACATTTGAGAGTTTTTGCTGGAGATCATTTCACCCAGGTCTTTCAAACTGATTGCATTGAAGCATCAATCGATTGGTAATTTTTATTGCCAAACTCTTCTTGTTATATGACCTCCTTCTAAGTTTAAAATTGAAACCATAATGGCCTTGTATATGTTGCAATGTTTCAAACTTCCAACTATTCCTATCACAAGATGCTCTTATTATAGATTTTCAAGGGTATAACTTGCTAACATAGCAATTTTGTTTAAGTGTAGATTCATAACTACTCCTTATGATTCAACTATTATTGCTACACAATCTAGATAAAAATACGAATGATTTTGTGGACCTTTACCTAGCTGATGTTCTTTAGTGGGGTTGGTTCAAGATTGAACAAACTTTCTATGCGATTCTCCCACTTACCTTTATTTGATATGCCCTTACCTCAATGTGCGGTTGGTGTTGATCATAAAGATGCCTAAACATTCACCTTTCTTGCACTTTAATTGAAGATTTTCCATCCACAGTTCAATACATGTACCTAGTGACAATAATAGGCATCAACAAAAAAAAATTGTTCCATTAAGAAAATAAATATTGCATAGAAGTTACCTATAGTAGCTCCTTCAACATTTCAACAATCACAGTTCAAATTTTTTGACGTCTTAATCGTCCTTCACAATGAAACATTGCAGTCCCTCTAAAATCATCTTGATTGGTAGAACCACTTGTCTAAGTTGGAAATTTATTAAAATATAATATTAACTGTATTCTAATTCCAATTTTGTACAACCAAACAAGGGAGTAACATATTCCCAATCAAATACCAAGTGAGCCAAAAAAGAATGGGATTTCTATTTTCCATTCTCATTCCCCATTTCTATTCTTATTCCAATTTTCAATTCTAATTTTCTATTCCTGTGTTGACAAAAAAACTAGGTCTAAGAAAACTTCATCTTATTCCATGCAATGAAGGCCATGCGTATATTTCATGAGGAGACCCTTGCATTTTTTTCCAAACTTGGAAGAAGTGTGGAAGCATTGGGGAATGCCCATGATTGATAGGACAAATAGTTGCCAAGTGGCCTATGTTGTAAGGGATAGTTAGTAGGTTTAGGATGGAGTTATAGTTGATTTTTTTTTTTAATACATAAGTTTAACTAAGGATGCTAAGTTAGGATTAGGATTATATAGATTTGATCTAGAATTTAATTATGTATATATTATATTAGTCAGTTGATTTTTGGTTCAAGATGGTTTGTGAAGATTAAGAAATGTATTGTTTTTATTTGATAATTTAGGGTAAAGGTGATTCAAATTTTAGTATTATTTAGGTAAGTTTAAATTGTTTTAGATAGTATTTCACTTGCATCTTTATAAGTTGATTTTTAGTTAGTTATAAAAATATTCAATTGATTTAGTAAATAGTAAAATGAAGTAACTTAGTTTTAAAATAAATTAAATTAGTTAGAAAGAGCATATAATTAGTAAATAGGTTTAATTTGTTTACGTTGTATTGGTTGGTTATAATTAAACTATTATAGCTCTAAATAACATTAATTGTATTCTTTTTTTTTATAGGCTCCTCATCATTTAAATATATTTGTACTACTAAAAGTTTTATTATTAAATAAATTTTCCTCTTGATATTAAAAATTTAATACTAAATGCAATGAGAATTAATTTCTTATGGAGTTATTAAATATACTTAATATGAATCATAATACTATTTTATGGCCTATTTTTCTTCCTACTAAGGTGGAGACAAATTCCATCCATGGGAACATTCTTTCTATTTTTCCTCCCAAATAAGAGGAGGGCTAAATCTATTTAAAGGGAGAGTTGAAAGTAGAAAAATATAAATAGTATTATTATTATTTTTTAATAAACTTACTTATAAGTTAGATGAAGGTAAATATATTTCAATAATCAAGTTTTAAATGAGAGATCTCTAATTTAAAAATATAAATAAACTTAACTAATTACTTTTGAATTAAATAAGGTATATTAGATTAAATTTAATTATTAATTATATTTAAGTGACTATAATTAAATTATACTAAGATAACTCATTTAGTTTAAATTTCTTGGATTATGTTTTATCAAATTTAAAATAAACCTTTATTTATTTAATTTTGACTATAGACTTGTTGTTTCCTTATTCTAGTAATTTAAATAGATGGTTAAACCATGCAAGATATATATTCAATTAAATATTAATAAGAAGGGTTAAAGTAGTATAATAAATTTAGTGTAAATGTATCTAATCAAACCTAACATAACTTATGTTACCAATCAAATGTTCCTCAAACATGGTCTTATGCTTTCCTAAACATGAAACTATGCTTTAATCAATCGACTTAATCAACTTGATGGAAGTGTTCTTGTAGCACTAGGACTTAGGGTTTCAAATCTATGCAATGTGTTGGAATACCAGCTCTACGGATTAATGATATGTAATTAAAACTCATTTTAATCCTTGGTCAAACTTTTCTTAATCTATTCAGTGTAGCATGCATTAACATAGTGAATTATTTATCATTGAATTAAAAAAAGAAAAAAAAATGTTAGTGTTCTTTTGCCCCAATTTTTGGGCATGAAACATACCCATATTTTTTGTATCAACACCAATTTGGGGCTCTCGATCTTTGAGCTCTATGATAGGTCTGGTTGCATTGCTCAAATTTCTTACCTCATTCTCGATAGTAGCCACACTATGCTCCAATATGTAGGTCTTCTTTAGTTAGTCTTCATATTTCTTTCAGGTTTCAATGGATACATTGTATGTTTGATACAACCACTCTTGAAGCATATCCATTCTACTCTTCCCCATGAGTGAAGTAGTGTTCATCATGTTGTGAATTTGGTTACTTGATGTTGTTGTGACATTCTAGAATATCGCATTGCCCTTAGGAGAATCTCTGACTTCCATCAGAGTTGGCTTGTTAGATTCAGGCGTCATGCTTTAAAATTCTCCTGTAATATTAGTCTCCTTAAATGAGATAGATTTACTTTGTCTCCTTATTTGGTCTAGCATAAAAGATGAGTTGAGCCCCTATCCATAGAAGAGAAACATCTCACTTCTCTTCACTAGGTCTCTAGCCTCATCTATAGTGAGAGTTTTATTATTTTGATCATAATCTTGTAGCTTCTACACCAATTCAAAAAAAAAAACTTGCAAGTCTCTTGTCTATAGTTGAAGAGTGAGTTCATTATGTTTAATCTTAAAAAAGAATGATTTGAATTCCTTAGAATTCATTAAGTCATCATCCTTTATAAATTCTTGAGCTTGGATTATTCTTTTATCTAACATCCTCGCTACAAGATCAATCTTATTAGGGATTTGATAGTTTTGGGTGGCCCGCCTTATTAAGAAGTTGTGCCTTATATCATCAAAATATTGTGTTTCCCTTGGAAGGATTTGCAGTTCCTTCTCCCTTTCCTTGTTTGGGATCTCTGTCATCTTTTTTTTCTTCCTACCACCTTGTGCCCATGTTGAGCTCTCCAGTCAATCTTCTTCAATATCAATCTCTATTACATCATCATGCTTAGGAGATTCAGGTTGTACTTAAGACATTATAGCACCATAATTTCTTATGCACTTATTTTACTTGTAAAGATACCTCTCCTCATGATGGAAGCCTTTAAAAGAGGGATCTTCTCTATTCATGTCCTCTTCTTCTCTCATGATTTCCCTCCATTTCAATTTCATGTCTTTGCAATCCTCTATTTCTAGGCAGTTCATTATCACATCTTCTTCCCAATAGGGTTTGCTATTTAGTAGAGTGAACTTTCTTCATCTACTTAAGGGTGTGCCTAACCAAGTCATTAGAGTCATAGGTCTTAGTAAGGGTTGAGGGAAATAAGAATTCACTCATGAATTCATCTATTTCTTTTGTGGCATCCTTCCCTATGGAAAAATCCCCTACTTTGAAATTTCTATGAATAAAGAAACCCTTTTTTATTGTAGATCTAAGGTATTCCATGTTCATCATTATTAATTTCCAAAAGAATTCTATTGTCCTCATTCTCTCTGGAATGCATTTGGGAAAAACATGATGGGGTTGGGGGCATCCATAAACCCTTTCTATAGAAAAATTGTCAAAAAGGAAAAGAAATGCTCAGTCATGGCCTAACCTCCTATCCTCATTAGGGCATGCAGATAGTCTAATTAGCATCCTAACTCCCGTAGGAACCCTCTTATTAATATCAGCTAGCATATTGGAAATTGGAAATACAAAATCATTATAGAAAGCAATAGCATTGGAATAGGGATAAAATCTTTTCCATAACTTGGTCCATAGTTGCATCAAAAAATTCTCTCCATTCTCCTTAGTTCCTTCAATGAAATTGGGACTTATATGCCCTATGTTCTTTTATAAAATGATATACATCAACAATGAATATTGGTGGAATTTAAAATTTCCCATCTCTATCCTCTGAGTAGTAGTAGTCACATTGTGCATCACATTTATAATATGGGTGACAAAACCATACCCTACATTATGGTATAAATCTTGAATTTCCAGGGCCATGATGTATATATTTCTAGGAGTATTCATCATGCCATCTATTCCAATCACCTTATCCACTCAAAAGATAGTATACTAGAAGTATTTGTTGAAGAATTCTAGAGGGATGAAGTTTCCTACCTTCTTCGGGAGTTCTCCCTTCTCCTTTTTGGACTTAGGGATATGACTTTGCATAACCCTTCCCATCAAGAAATTCTTCTAAGTCTTGAATGTCTCATCCATTTTCTCTTGCTCAATGATCTTTTTCATTGTTTCTCCAAGTTCAAAAACTTTTATGAGCATCTCCCTATCCATTGCTCTCAGTAGACTTGTATCCTTCCTATCGAATCCATGAGTTGTAGGATTATAGGACTTTATCAATGCCTTCACCAATTCAACATTTACAATCACATCTGGCATGATCAACGTTGCTAAGTTTATGATCTAGGGTTTTTAGATTGGTGGATTTTCAAACTTGTTATTATTAAAATACTAGAATAACTCGTTGCCATTAGTTTTTGACACAGTTGCATCTCTATAAAAACTATATGTAGCTTTGAAAATATGGGAATTCATTGTCTTGTCATGGGATGATCCTGTTGGATACAATTGTTAATTTTGTAGTGTCTTTGATGTTACACAAATGTCATATCATCCATCAGATAGAGTCTACTGAGCTCAGATAGTCAGCAAAGCAATTTACAGTGTCTACCGAACATTCCTGAATAACATAAAGGAAAGTTAGCTCTTACCAAGATCACTCGGGCATCAAAGGATTCTGTAGTAGAAAGTTAATGTTAACCAAGTTCCCAAGGTTAACAAAAGGAAAGATAATGTCTACCGAGTTGAGTCGGTCATCAAAAAGAAAGTTAGCTTTTATCGAGCTAACTCGGTAAATGAAGGAAGGTCAGTGTTTACCGAGTTAACTCGATCTCTGAAGGAAGTTGCAAGGTTTGTAGTGATTACCAAGCTTCACTTGGTTAACACTAGGGAAACTATTCTAGAGTAGTGGTCACCGAGCTGGGTCAGGCAACGAAGAATTTTATTATTCTAAAGAATTAAATTTAATTGTTTTGTGCAATGTTTGTAGCCGACTAATTTATGTTTTTCAGTTGTTGTAACTTGTAATTGAGCCGACTTGACAATCTATAAGGTATATATGAAAGGTCAAGTTGTAAATTCATAAGATGTAAGAGTTTGGATGCATAAGAGTGCGAATGTATGGATATGGAATGAGCGAATATTGAATATATGAGCGAATGTTGAAGAAGGATTAGATATGCTTATGGAGCTGCAAAGTTATATTCGATTAGTGAGGATCTAGTAAAGTAGAACAGAGATCTGTATTTAGCAAAGATAAGTTGCATATATTTCAAATCACTTCATTATTTCTTTCTAATCATTGTAATAGTGATTCAAAATCTCTTAACAGAGTTGGTTTAACAGCCATTTTGTAAATCCTCTAACAAGGTGACAATTCAGTTGAATTATTCTAAAGAGCTCTGACAAGGCCACTTCTAACAGGGTGATTAAATCCTCTAATAGGGTCACACCTAATAGTGTGTTTTGTAACCTTTAATAGGGTTAGCTCCTAACAAGGCTCACTTCAGAAGAGTGAAAATTGGTAACTAGTTACTTGGTGGTTTTTCCCAAATTGGGTTTCCACATTAAATCTGGTGTCTCTTGTGTTCATGTTATTTCTTTATGCATGCATGTTAATCACTTTAAATGCTTAATAAGTTAACAGAACATCTATCAATTTTTAGCATTTATTTGTGTGGTTACTGAGTATCAGCAGCAACTATATTTTAAGACATCTAAGGACCTGTGGATTTATTTTTGTGGTAACTGATTCACCCCTCCCCTCTCAGTTACTCCATCTCTATTTTCAACAGATCCTAGTAAAGATAAATCCCACTCCTCAACATATAGACTAGCTAGCTTTGTCCTAACTTTCTTAGCACCCTAAACAGCCTCTTCTACATTGACTTGTGCTATCATCTTTCCCTCTTCCTGTGCCATTTTTGTCTAAATTTAATTTCTCCAAACACTTCTTCTGCAATTCAATTCTTTGAAATAACTCTGTGCTCAATTCTCTTTTGGCTCTGAGACTTTGTGAATGCTATAATTGGAAATCCATTACATCACCTTTTAATAGTAGTTGAGTGTAGAAATAGCATTGATGGTCTCTTTAAGTCAACATGCATGAAAAATTTTGAAAATTCAAAAAGTGTCACAATCTAGATTTATGGCATTTGTACTACTAACTTCCAAATCCCTTTTTACACTTTTTAGATAGTACCTCTCTCTTTTGGCAATGATGAAGTTACAAAAATTATTTTATTGTTAATTTTTTATGTTGCAACCACGTGAACACTAGACAACTATTAGTTGTTCGCAGCATTGCAAGGCTTATTTTCTAATTTTTTTTCTACTTTCAACTGTGAGAAATCCTTGGTTGCAACATCATTACGTGATTTCATGCTTAATCATTTAGCCTTGCAAAAGACCTAAACCTTCAAAATTACATTGTCATTGCTTTACAACATATATTTTTCTTTGTATATTTAATTGTGAGAATGAGAAATCACATAAATGTTTACATCTTTTGACTGTATCACATGATCGCTACTTGATTCTAGCATTAACATTTAAGACTGGTGGCCATGCCAAACTGCTAAATCTAAGAAGTCACTTGATCAATTCTTTTATTTATTTTTATCACTTTAACTGTGTGATCTGTATGCATTAATTATGGCATGTTAATCAACAATACTTCAACATGGTCATTAGATGCAAAACCATCCCAGAATGAACATTGAATTGTTCATCTGAAATAATTCAGAAAATTGACCTATTGTCTTCTAACTAGATGGATTTTGCTATTGCTCTCAAAATGAGAAGCTAGTAACCAAACATCTAGTATGAAGGATTTGACAAGCTAAATGAGAATGCAATATTATACTAGATTAAATGCATATTAAGCTAAGAAATAAAAGAGCATATTATACTATATGTATGCATTTCAAAATCTAGATGATATTAAAATACTAGAAAATGTAAAGCTATGAATGTATGAGCAAGTGAATATTTTAGCATAAATTTGATACTAAATCAATTCAACCCTTTTTTTTTTGAAATGAGGAATTGAGAGCTTCTTAAATAGAATCCAAGAATAGATCAATGGTCAAGATCAATTTGGATGGAAGGTCGAGATTAAAAATGAAATTTAGTTAGAATGGAAAGTTTCCTTATGAAAAGGAAGTTAATTAATTTCTTTTGAGTGGAATAAGGAGTTAACTTATTTAATTCCCTTTCTAATTTCAATCAACTAAGAGTTTCCATTTTTGAACTGAAGAGAGAATATTGGAGAAGATATTTGATTTAAGAAAATTAAATATCACCTCATAATTGAGTATTTTAAATTAAATAATTAAATTCAACAATTAGAATGAGAATATTTAATTAAATCAAATATATTTAATTTAATTAAAATACTAGGACTTATAATTAAATAAATTCAATTAAAAGGTTAATTTAGCCAGTTCAATGAATATTCAGGAATTAATTAAAGTAAGTGATTAATATAGATTAATGATTTTCTTCATTTGACACTTAGGTCAAGTAGAGATTATCAGAATCAAAATTTCCTAGTAAAATAGGACTTAAGATTGATTGAATAGACCAGAATTGGTTTAGCATGGCAATGTGCTAATTTTGGGATATTACATGACCAAGTGAACATTGATTTTTAATGAGCTCTTAACAGTTTTGTTGATTTGCACCTTCTTTTTTACCTTAAGTTTCTAACTATGCGACCATGCAATCAAATATTTCATGCATCATTTTGACTTCTTCACTAGGTCATAGCTATCTGACTAACTTTATTCCTTAACCACTTGATTGTATGATCAAAGTTTATTGCCAGGTCGTAGCTTCACTTAAGTCTATGTCTTCTAACCAAGTGACTACACTATCAAATAAAACTTCAAAGGTTCTTAACCATGTCACATGTTCATACCTTATACCCATTATTATCACTTTAATAATGTAACTGAGTGACCAAAAATCTTATACACTTTGACTATTTCCTTTATCCATGCGACTATGTGACCAAAGTTGATCACTAGGTCATGGCTTATATTTATCTTTACCCTTGAGAGCTTTTAACCATGCAATCAAGAGATTCATTCATCATATAGACTATTTCGCATCTTCATGACTCTTCTATCAAACTTCAAACTTAGTCATGTGATTGTGTGATCAAAGAGATTTCCAGGTTGCTCCTTTATGTTGACTATATTTTATTTAGGTTGTGAAATTGTGAACAGTTTCCTTAACCTTGGTTGCACCATCACACCATAATTTTAAAGTTAAACATAAAACTACCTTTGAATGCCTCCATGTGTCCTATCTTTGTGCTCTTAAGTGAATGCCTTTTTCACATGGTTGTTGTTTGAATTAATGACTCAATGCTTGACCATGTGACCTAGTGATAACTACTTGCAAACTTTATCACACCTTCACTGTCTAAAATAACCATTTGAGATAAAAAATAGTGACCAAGAAAATACTGAGAACTTGACTACACCACACTATCACACCATAAAAGGATCAAGAGCTTAGCCATGCAACAATAGAGGGATCACGTTGGTCGCATGGGCGTACCTTGAATTTCAAAGATCTTTTAAGACAGTGAAATATTGTTTAAAATGAGGGTTTATAACATGAGAAACATGCATACAAATTAAGATAATAGGTTTTTCTAGGGAAATAATTTGTACATGAAAATTTCAAACCCTAACTACAAAAAATGAAAAATGGATTTTCACAATAAATTCTCAAGATTCAAACAAGGTTAAAATACAAGCCAATACTATAAGTGATGACATTAGTAAATGACACATGACAAGATTTCACAAGCTTGTAAGGTAATGGTGATGTCATCACACCAATGCAAGATCATTTCACCTTGCAGGGATGCCCAGGGTGGAGCTAGATGAGGTGGCATACTGACAAGGACATGAGTACCAATCAAAGAGCATCATGTAGTGCTAATGTGGCAGGCTAATCAGAGCAGTTAATAGGGCCAATGACTCAACAATGACCAAGATAGGAGCATCCAATCATTGAGTGACACATGTCACCCAAAATTTGACCAATTGACCAACTTTTATAGTTAGAGAGAAGGCTTTCATTAAAATTAAAATTTGAAGACTATTACCTTAAAATGAATGCACAAACTAATATTTTAAATTAGGTAGGCCCCACAGTTTTTAATCATGGTCTCATATATTATAAAGTTTAACTTTATACTAGTTTCAATATTTTGGGAACAAGACTACATTTTTAGTCTTCTAATCTACTTAACTCTCAACAAGGAGTTTTTGGTTCAAATCTCATCAAATATAGGACTATTATATATCTTGGAAAGATCTTGGAATGTGATTCCATATATGCAATCCAAATGCACATAGGCATTCATGGTAAAATGATATCCAAGGTTTGTTCAAGTAGATCTTCTCCAACTAATTTTTCCTTTGGTTGTTTGTGGTTCAATGATGGTAGTTACAAATATTTTCTTGCAAATCCTCCATCTAGGTAGGGGCCAAAGTTGGTATAGTTTCATGTCGTACTATTATTTTGCTTCTCCATGCATTTGGTGGGACTTTTAGCAATGGTTTTAGAAATAGATCTGATATTATCTCCAAGAGGGGTTTCTATCATTTTGATGAGATATTTTCCAGTTTATTGCAACAATGGTGAATATAAGATTTGGGTTTTAGTTGAGGAGAGAGGAGAGATTTTCTTTTCTTCAATAGATGATAGAGAATGAAGATGACAAGTAGCATGATCAGATCAAATCTAACCCATCATTCTTTAACATATTTTCTTCTTTTCTCATTGTACAAAGTTGGTTTCAGTCTATTGAGTAAGGCTCTAGCTCTGATTCCACCTATTATCAACATTTTCTCTATGTTTGAACAACAATAATGAAGTTGCAGTGATAGTCCTAATCTATTTTGTGTGTTTCATAGGTTATTTCATGCATCTTGAATGTATTTGTCTCGATGAAATGAATACAAATTAACAAATGCAAGTAATTTCTTCTTATTCTTGTTGCCTATCTCTGACATTTGTAATCTTTTGTGATTTGTGGACTAGGAACATAGATCTCAGTTGAAGCTACTTTAGGGTTATATGTCTTTATATTTTATTTTTGTCTATTCAAGGAATCAAGTAAATACTTAGTGTATTGTTGGCTTTTGGTTCGATAGAACTTTAACAACTCTTTAAAAGAAGAGAATACCTAGGAGTTAGCTAAAAACCATGACAAGTATTTTCCAAGTAAAAAATTTAAAAGAACCAACTAACAAGACTCTAAAATGTCCTCTCCACTTTGAACTCTGCAAAATTCAAGTGGTTTTACCTAGGAATTCACTTTCTCTCTCCAATTTTCAAATCTCAATATGAATTCCAATATAATAGATAAATTACCTTAGTTTCTTCTTATTTTAGGATTATCAAAGGAATGAAAAATAGCTAATCTATTAGACCCTAAGACTCCATAAATCAAGCACAGGCTTACTTTTAGATCTTCAACAAGGAAAAATAAAAGATTTGATTTATAAGTGGATATACCATACAAACTCCCAAGCTATATCAATTTGGATGATAATCAATGCCTTATCCATTGGGCTACTATCTCACAGTAACTTGATATTTAATATCAAATCTATCTCAACACTTTGTGAAAAGAAATCAATATTTAATTAGAAATCTCATTCTCAATGAAATCTTCTTATGATAACTAGTAATTCATTCAACCCACATCAAGAATTTACATAATCCATTGAATCATCAACAAAACATAAATTGAAAAATAATTCCAAAAGGAATTATAACTAGGACTTAATAACTTTTCTCTCAAATCTCAGAAAATCAAAAGTTATAAAGAAGTGACAAGATTCAAATTGAACGATAGTTATGTTTATGCCTTTGCATTATCTTCCTTGAAAAGTATACATTTCAATGTAAATTTCTAGCAGATATGCTCGACAAGACTTAGTACTATTAACCATTTTTTTTATTCTAACTTTGGAAAATCACTATATCGTATACATGGACCGACTCAGAAAATGAACAAAACTAGTTCAACAAAATGATTCTCAGACCCTTTAAAAGCTTTGGAAACTCACTTATACAGGTGAGTTGCAAACAAGCTTCGAGCTACAAAGAGGGACACATGTCATCCATTGATTTGACAATTTCACTTGTTACAACTAAAACATGTGACTTATATTAGTATACAAACAATGTCCAAAATTACAAACTATCTTTGATGTGAAAGGAGAGATACAACCACCTTTATACAAAATATTCCCTATTCATGAGAAAAAATTGATTTCATAATTTGTTATTATGGTGGGTCCTTGTGATTTCAATCATCATCTAGATCATATTTCTTTACCCCTTCATGATATTCTTCATCTATTGGCCATGTGTTCTTAAGTATCCAATTTGTCACTTATTTATAGGAATTTTACTTTGTTTTAGCCTAAGTAACCTCCTCAAGATTCTCATAAAAGGTGTTAGAATTTACCAATTTGGGTAAATACATTCGTAGAAAAGTGGTATGTTCATATCCTTTGCTATAATTTTCACCATACTACTTACCTTAGTAATAGCCTCTACTTTCTAGTTAGTAAATTTTTGATATTCTTATTTATATGTAGAAATGATGGGACCAAGGTGTCTTGGTAACATTCTTTGGAATCTTTTGATTCCATCAATCTATTTTCAATATGATCAGGAAAAATTGAGAAATTATTTATGGACTCGACAATTTTAGCAGTTGGCATAGCATTTTGGGAAGCATTAGGATCTATCCATGCACATAATTCCACCTTCTTCATTTTTTGTACCCAAGTAATCCATTTCTAATAGGTAGGCTTAACCAACATTTTTCCATCTTCCATCTTACTGATTGCAAAGTATAATATTTTGCATGCTTCATAGAGGTTAAATAATTCTGTTTTTATCTTCTTATGCATCATCATTAATGCAATTCTAAAAATAATTCATCCATCACAATCATGTTTTTCTTGATTACTTTCCTGCACTTTTAGATCTACCACTTCTTTTATTAATGCATCATCCTTTTTCCTCCTTTTAATTTTGGTTTGTTGTAATTGACCTTGTTGAGAAAATGGCATGACGCTCAACTATTTGGATGGATCTTCTTGATTCCTAGCAGATGGATCAATAACACTAGGGACTTTGATAGCTTATAACTCAGAGATTCTCCCTTGCAACATGTTTATTTTATTTTTCATGTCAATTGTCTCTTTTTTCCTTTGCTCATAGACAGAAAAGACATGTTTGTATTATTCTTGCAAATCTTCATATATCTTTTCCTTGTCAAGGGAAACACCATGAAGATAAGAAATGTGTTCTCATAGACTTATGGTTCAGTTAGAAAGGTTGGCATCCTTTACCATTTGTATAATGATACTCCCTCTAACCCCAGTACCTTTCTCATCTCCTCTATCTAATCTAGATGTTGTAAAATTCCATGTTTCCAAGGCACCCAAATCTTTACAGTAGTATGTGTCACTTGACATTCTTCTAACCCTTTTAGATGTGGTCTTTTCAATCTCATATTCTTCATGATTGAATCAAATGCAATGGCATCAACCATCCTGAGATTAGGTGCCAATTGGACCACTACTTGCTTGACTATCTACTTCCCTTCTTTTGGAGTGATTTTCTCAAACATAACCATCATCTCATTCTTTAGCTCTTGTTCCAAATCATCTGGGTTGGCATCTAGTTTTTGCTTTCTCTTTTCCTCAACTCTCTTTAGAGAATTATCTATATAATGATGCTATAGAAACTGTTTGAATGCTACTGATTGTAAAAATTCATCATCCTCCACATTTACATCACTTGCCTCTTTCTTCAACTCTCTAGGGAAACTTCATTTTATCTCTTGTATGGTAATGCTAGAAATAGGGGTTGTGGGGGTTTGAGGATCTACTCTCCTTAGTAACTCTTTAGGATTATATAGATATTCTTCTTCATCATCATCATTAATCCCTCTAGTTTATCTATCTATTGAGTATGATCATTTTCTATAGTAAGCTTCTCTCCTTGTGCTTTCACTTCCTTCCCTTTAGATACATCTTCAACATGAGCCTCTATGGCATGAGGAGCTATGGAAGGTAGACTAGGGGACTTAGGACATGGAGATCTCCTTTCAGGATCTTCTGCTATGATAGATTCCATGATTGGGACTTCAACTATGTTTGGATCAATAGGTCTCTCTCCCATTCTTCTCCTCTAGGATATCCTCAAACTAGTTTGTGCTTTGGGATCTTCATTTGTTTCAATAACAGGGACTGGTGTTTCCTCTCTAGTCCTCTTTTGTCCCCTCTTCTCATTTGGGACTATATTAGTTGACTACAATAAAGCATTAAGGATTTTTTCATTGTCCACAACTATGAGCTTTATCTTGTTACTCTTCCCTAAATTCTCATTCATTGTGCCATATGTTTCTAAAAAAATGTTTAAAATTATCCTCAATCTCTACTCCAGAATTTTGCAATTTGAGAAAGGGTCATATTTGGGGTCTTCTTCATGGCTCTCTTTTAGCATATCCTAATAAACAACACATCCAATATTTTTCTTTTTTTGAGATTCCAAATCTTCATCATTCTTGATTATATCTTTAGGAAAATCAAATTCATGGGTACCCCTAGGATTCATATTTATCTTTCACAACAATTTTGCATAAAATCCCTCAATATCATTTAGCCTTTTTGAACTAACATTCATATTATATGACCTTAACAAATGAACTAGTTGATTCCTGACTTCCTTTATTATTGAAAAGTGATGGAATAAGGTGAAGTTAGGGAAGAAATTTCCTTTTCTTTCTTTATTTAGTGGGAAATTTGTATCTTGCAACATTTCAATCTACCTGATGACCTCCAAGAATCCTATCCTCAAAGGGACATACCTGGGCAACACATTTGGTCTCCCTAGAAAACCATATGTCCTAATAGCTATTGTGTGTTTGCAAAAGTAAATATACCCCCACTGATGACACATCTTTGGTCTAATAGCAAAGTCAATTGGCCTAAAAAATGATCTTAAAGCTTGAGGGAAATTCTTCCAATTTTGTAAGATTCTCTTTCTGAGCACTAATCCAAACTCATTTTCAAAAAGAATAACATTTGATCTTTCCTGGTCAGAAGATAAGGTGGTAGTCCATTATTAAACTAACAATGGTTCTCCATCTCTTTCAAACTCTAAATCTATATATTGTGCAAAATAGTCTTTATTATGAAAAAGAATCAAATGCACCAATAGTGAGAACCATCTAAAATTTAAAGATTTCCCCATCTTTAGAACTGCCAATGCCTCATTCATATTATTCTCTAAATACCTTAAGAAATGAAAATTTATTGATTCTCCATCCTTGTGGAGTCCAAAACACATCCACAATGGCCTTACTAAATTTTATGTTATTTGGCAATCCTATAACCTAATACAGGGTTGTGTGTGTATTTATAAAGGCATCATTGTAATGCTCATAGTTTTGCAAACTATGTGAGATAGCTAAATGTGACAATTTCACACCATCCACTTCTTTAACAAGGGACATAATCAATTTGTGTTTTCTAGTAGCCCATACATGGTCAAAAGTAACATCGAGCATTTTGAAATCAACTCTATTAGTTACTTCATCAGTTGAATGTAAATTGAAGGCTTTCCTAATTGACTCTACATCAATTTTTAGGAGGATATCCCTGTCTACATCTCTAATCTCATGTGTTATGGAGTCATACCTTTCCACCAACTTAATGAGTAAGTCAATGTCTAAAAATATAGTGGGGACTACCAATTTACCTAAATCATGTTGTCATCCATTGTTGAGTGGACTTTTTGCATTTGTCTAGCCATACCACCATCTAAATATCTGTAAACCCTTGGTTGGCATATGATTATCACAATGCTTCCAAACCTATCCTTTAAACTAGGTTAGGTTTCATTTCCTAGGGTTTTCAAAAACTCAAATGCCTCTTTACCCTCCTTAGAATATGGCAAATTTTCAAGGAAATCATCTTGCAATCTCCTATCCTCTTATTAAATTTACTAGAGTACTTTCTTGGAGGAATATTCTCTATAACTTATCTGATCAAAAAACCTAGGGTTTTTCTTTCTTTATAGTTTTTTCTCTAAACTAGGCCTCCAAATTTTATAATTAATTATCTATGATTCACCTAGTTCCTTTTTAGAGAAAGAAAACAATAGAGTTAATTTTACTTATGATTTCTCTACAAGTATTTTCTTCGATTTCTTTGCCAACTGATAGGTTCAGCAACTCAACCACTTTGCAAATTAATATTTTTGCAATTGATGTTAAAATTTGATAGATTTATCTATTTATGAGGGATGACATTCTATACTACATCATTTATATCTCCAATTTGTGTGATACAATGTCTAAAAATTTTGAATTAGCAACCTTTTCATCATATTTATGTGGTTTTGGATTTTGATCATAGATGTGGTCTTGGTAGCAAATCAAAAAATCTTTATCTCTCTCTTTGACTTTCATTGACACTCCATGATTCCCACTAGGCCCAACTTTTGGCTAATAAGAACAAAGACAACAACCACACTAGAAAATGTTGAAAAGTCTTCATAGTTGGAAAGAATAGGACACATGTCAACATCTCGCTCAATCACCCTACAATTGCCCTTTCCTTGAGATAACACGTGAGTCATTGATCCTCTAAACATTTAGTGAGTGGATGGATGACTATGATTTATCCTTGATTAAATCGAAACCATCAAAATATCATCATGCTCAAATCATCATTTAAGAGATTTCAACATTGAGCAAGACATGTGGCACAATCATGATGTATCTCAAAGAAAATTCTATAGGCTTGCAAGATAATGTGGAACATCAATTTATCACATGCCAAATCCCTTACTTTATCTTTGTGTATGGGTCCCTCTGACATTTTAAAAACATGGACCAATTAGCACTCAAGTCATGCTAGTTCATCAAGTACCACTATTAGGATCACCCTTCAAAGAGTGCCACATGTCAACATCTCACATAATTTCAAATTTCATGTGTCAGTTAAGTGAAGCAATGCAGGTCGTAAATCTTACTTCAAAAGGAAATATCATCCAACAATTTAGATAGACCATGAGATTAAATGATGACACAAGTACAAAACAATATGTAAAAATATATAGAATAATAGATATACAAATAAAAGAATTATGAAACATATTTAATTCCTTTATGCCCTTATATGGATCATTTAAAGCAATCTAGACAAAATATATAAAAAGAAACACATCACAGGAGAAGCACATTACAATAGGAACACATAAAGACCACCACACGAGATGGTCTAATTAAGCATTTCATGTACCCCCCAATCCCCCCTTCTTGGTTTATAACTAATGGAAGTCTAGAATGGATAAGATCCCTAACAGAGATGTCCAACCAAGCAACAAAAGTAAACATAGGGAAGTAATAATGTAAAGGAAGAATGAGGTGACATAATTCAAATGATTACTTTGAATTTCAATGAAAGGTAATTGTAATATGCTAGGAAACAAGGCCTACCTTATTGTGGCCTTACTATAGATACAAATCCAATATGTGGCTTGTATGTATACATAAGCTCAATCTACATGTCTTCCTACTTAAGTCCCCTACTATTTTTCCCTCCTTTTCAGATACATCACAATTACTACATACTTATTTACTTCAAGACACATAGGTTAGCCTATAATATTTACATTTCTTGATAATTAGGAAAAGTGTTACAACTCACAATTTTAACCTCAAGGATAGGATCAATAGTCATGACCATGAATGCATAAGAATATTCTATCAAAGATATAGACCCTTACATGTTCTGAGAATATACAATAAGAATCTCCAATGTCTACATGCATTAATTGAAAATCATTCATGAAATATGATGATTGGTCAAAGGAATGCAAACCTATCAATCAGTTACATGGTGACTGGTGCACACTTGACTCTTGAGAAGATTTCTCAATGAAAGGGAAATGAAAAGAGACACTTTTAAAGGGGAGAAATGAAGAATAGAATTCATTAGGTCAAAATGATTACACAAGATCATCTGACCATAGACATGATCATCAAGATAGGTAACAAGAAAAAATTATTCAAGATTTATAAGAACTCAAATGCCCCTACATCAATAATGTTTAGGGAAGGTGAGAAACTTGAAGGAGGACCAACATCAAGAATGATAGAAGAATAACCAATTCCAAACAAGGACCATGTTGTGAAGCTAGGTCATTATGTTCATTACTAGGAGTGATTAATGATTACTGACAAAGAATATGTTGTCAATCATGATCAAAATCAATAGTATCATATAAATTATCAAAATCAATAACATGCATATGATTGTTAGTATCAATAACATCATTGAGAGTGTCTTTTTTATCAAAATTAATCATAATAGAATCCAAGATACAAATAGTATTATCATGTTTATCTATTTTATCTTTGTTCACATTCACTTTCCCTATAGGCTAAATCATGGGATGGTCAAAGGGAAGTGAAGTAGAGGGTATATGAGATTATTTAAGTATTTTGGGATACATGAGTGTAATTTATAGCTTTAGCTTGACATTTTTTTATCATGATCATAGGTGTGATGGTTATGTTTGGTATTGGTAGATATTTGAGGTGGGGTGGGATCAATCAACATTGGCTCATTTTTTTCTTGTGAATAAAGAACTAAAGGAACCACACTAGGTTGAGAGATAGCAACAAGAGGATGTTGAACAAGAGGTGGATAAGCTGATAAAGGAGGAATAGATCAAATGGGAAGAAGATTGCAACTAGGATCAAGCTTATGTTGACTAAGTTTAAAAATAACCTTAATCTTAAAATCTTGATAAGATTAGAAGATATAATCAAGACATGTTAGTGGTGTTTGAGCTATAGAAGACAAAAAATAGTCAATGTAAATACAATTTTGACATCTAAAAGGATGAGAGAAACTATGGTTAATGGTCTTGAGCTCACCATCATCAGGAAACTTAAGACATTTGTGAATAGAAAAAGTTAAAACTTGTATTGAAGATATCCAAGGAAGAACAAGCTTAACTGGAAATTAATCACAAGTACTAATAACAATAAATGTAGTATTAGAATGTTTAGAATAACTGGGGGGGGCTGAATTAGTTACTCAAGGTCCATAAGTACCATTTGAACAATCAAACATTAAACATTATATGTTCTACTTAACTTGTTGTAGCTCGGTCTCTACTAAATATAGATAAAAAAAAATTACTAGAAGTGCACTATCCTAATATAATTGACTTACTCAATGCAAACATTTAAAATGTAAAACACAATAAGATATTCAACACAAGTTTGACACTAGGATTCAGCATAGAAACCCAATTTAGGAAAAACCACTAGAAACATGTCACCACTTTTTCACTCTTATAAAGTGAGCTCTATTAGGAGCCAACCCTATTAAAGGTTACAATACACACTAGTAAATGTGACCTAGTTAGAGGATTTAATCAATATGTTAGGAGTGGACTTGTCAAAAGATTTTAGATAATTCTATTAGAATTTCACACTGCTAAAAAGGATTTATATAGATTGTTAAGTCCTTCAATGACTATTAGGTCAACCTTTAATTAAAAGGATTTCAATACAAACTATTTACAATGATTAGAAAGAAAATAGTAGGGTTTGATATGTATGATTACAACTTACTTTATAGTTTCGGATCTCTATTCAATTCATGTGTTGATTCCTTGATAATCCTTCCTTTTCACCTCTGTCCTTCATTCTCCTGGAAACCCTTCAAGAAATCATCCTTCTCTTCACATAAAACTTAAGCCTTCTGCTCAAATTTTCTTATCAACCTCAGTAGCTTTGTTCTATCTTACTAGAAACATGCATAAATTCTCTACTTCATTCTCTTCTTTGCATATCCCATTCATCCTCTCCTTTCTTCTTTTGTATTCCCCTCAATTTCATCTATGTACCTCCTTAAATAGGTAATTCTAGTCCTTTGTTGTTTTCCATGATCACCATAGATCTTAGGGTTTATGATCTAATCCATTAGATTGATTGTACATGTTAATCTCCATCTCTTTTCTAGAAACTTCTCATTGAATTCATTCATTTAGGTATCTTAACTTATCCTTTCCTTGAATTAAATGATCCAATGCATCAATTCTTATCTTCAACATGCTTTTCATATCCCAAGAAATCAACTCAGTTAGCTAGAGATCACAATTTCTCATACACATTCAAAATACTATCACTCAACCATTAATGAGTTGGCTTGTATTTGGACTAATTTGGCTCTAGTATTAGCCTCTTCTATTGTCAATATAGCTAGTTCCTTTTATGTGTGAAGCATTGTATGAAATTGCTTCTCACTTTGAGCTAGATCTTTTGGAAATTGTATGCCTAATACTTTTAGATTTCTTTCCAAGCTCATTATTCTTTGGCTAGTTCCTTGTGTGAAGATTGAAGGATCACACAATTTTTTGCACAGTGAGAATATATTTTCAAGTACCTTCTTCACTTTTTCTATCTTATTAACTCTACTTGTGATAGTTCTATCCCACTAGATATTTTCTCATTCACCTTAGCTTAAAACTTCTTCTCAGATCATTCCATGAGTTTTACATTAGCATCCTAGTCCTCATTTGTCACCTGCTCAACAATATTTGACAATTGTTCTAATATGTTCTTTGCTTCATTAGGTGGCTACAAGCTAAAGGCATCTAAGAAGATTTCCTTAATTTCATGTAATTCTTGCTTTTGTTTATACTCATTTATGAGTATCTCCTACTTATTCTTCCTTTCCAATGCCTCCTGCATGATGTTTATCTATTCAAGTGTAATTTTTTCATAGTCATATTTTGGAATGATTATTTCCTCATCTAATTTAGGGTCTCCATAATGAAGTGCCCTTGCAACCATTGTGGAGCTTGATCCTAGTGCTGAAATTTGGAGTGGCATTGCTTCAACACTCAGCTTTTGAAGGATTTCTCTAGGACTTCCAATAGTTGGCAAATTAACCAATGTTTGAATTGCTTCCTGATCCTTTATTCTTCCTTGATCAATCACTATTATTTGTGGTGCACCTTGTGTCTATGTAGTAGGAATAGATACTTCTACCTATCCTATTTGTTCCTTTATTGGCTCCTCAATAGTTATAGGAACTTTTAACTGTGGGATCAACCTTAGCTAATGAATCTTTTGATGCTTGCTCTTGAGGTTGTCCACTTGTAGCTATAGGGATGACAAGGGATGTTTCTTTTGTGGACACCTTATCCCTAGTTAGGTTAGCTACTACTTTCTATAACTCATCTACACTAACCAATACTGGGTTGTCACACAACTTTTCTTGTAAAGTTGATTGTTCAAGGATCTTCTTTAGACCCTCTACAGTGAGTGGGTTGATGTTTTGAATTGTGTTCTCGAGAACATCCTTCACTTTGATCATCTCTACAAGTGTGTTTCTTTCATGTGGAGGGCTTGGTGGTGGAAATTGTGTGTCTTGCACACTCTGATCTATTTGCTACTCCTCAGTAGTTATCATATTATCTTCTTTTTTTGTTCCCTCCTCCACTATGTTATTTGCCTTTTCCTTCTTACCTTCTCCTTCCTTATCATTGTCTTCCTCTTCTCCATTATTTCTTTCCTCAAAGGGATCTTCTTCTCCTTCCTTAATATTGGTTAGGCCATATATTAGCTTCCATATTTGAGTGGACTTCTTGACAACATCTTCAATCTTGTTTTGAATAATGTTGAAGGCTCTATACTTTGGTGCAAAATTGCTGCCATGTTTCTTGTTTGCCTTTGTTGTTTGGCATCACTTGTGCCAATGTAGACTCCCTTATTTCATTTTCCATGTTTAGGAAATAATGCCATTTATTCTCAACAATGGAATATAAATACTTAGGTATAGTTGTGTCAAATTCAAGTGAGGTATTCTTGAATTTTTCCATCATGGCATAACTGAATCCTCAATTTTATTATGATCTTCCCTACTTATTTATTGAAATCAAAAAATTTCAAGCCATTCAAGTTTGTATTATCCTTAATATTTTCACAAATGTTATCAATATTGGACTTGGGTGCATCACTTACTACTCTAAACTCATTTTTGTCATCTGATTTGGTCCTTTCTTCATCAAATTCAAGTGGTGTAACATATTTCATCCTTATCTTCTTTTGCACTAGACCTAGTTGCTCAGTAGCCTTCTTCTTCTCTTTTGTTTGCTCTTTTTCCTTTTGGTTGGTAGACCTTGTAGTATCTCTTATGGTTGGGTTAGTAGGCTTGGCAAGGCTTGGCTTTGCAACCTTTTTGCCATTGGGTTGAGCTGTAGGCTATTTTTGAGCTTTTCTCTTCTTAGGCTCTGGCTTAGTTGGTGCTTCCTTAGCTTTTTCTTCCTCGGCAGCTTCTTCTTCTTCATCATCTTCTCCCATGCCTTGTGTCAAGGCAAGTGGCTCCTAGCCCTATTCTTCTTCTTCTTCACCTTCAACTCCCTCTCCAAATTTGGCTTTAAGCTTCTTAACCAATTTATCCTTTTTCTTTAAAATTGCAGCAATTTACAAATACATTTCCACTTTAGACTTCACAACATAATAAGTACCAAAAGTTTTTTTTGCTTTGTCAATTTCTTCTACCAGCAATGTTGTGATAGTTGTTGGTGCATCATCAATGTTAATTTCATATCCTAATGGCCTTAGCCATCTAATTCTTGGTACCACAAGCTAGATCAATGTGTAGTCAATATCTACTAGGAAGAAAATGTCATTGTAATACCTTTCCTCTAGGGAAACTAGAATTCTCAACCTTTGTTTCATGGTTTTCTTGAAATCCTCAAAATAACTAGTCACTATAGACTCAAAATTGTCTCCCATTTTCTCAATGTATTCATTTTTCGTACTGCCACAGACCTATTGATCTTCCAACCTACCTTACCAAAAGAAGGAAACTCATTCTAAACATTAAAAAAGATACATATTATAATGGAACCAAATTTTCATGGAGCACCTTTTGATCTCCTTATTGCTCCTAGGTTCTCCATGATTTGTTGGAGCTGTAGCTCGGCCAAATCATAAGTGTGATCTTTCTTTACAATCTTGCACCCTACATCAACTACAATGATTGGTACATTGTTTAGTCAACTTGACTAATAAAATTTATGAGATATGACCCTCACAGCAAATTCTAGAAGTGGGTCTTTGATGGTATGAATGCTCATGCCCCTTTTGTTCCACTTAGCCCCTATATTCTTCTCAATAGCTTCTTTTGAGTCACTTCTTATGGTTTTGGGCTGCTCTGGCATTGGAAACCCTATACACAATCCTTTTTGACAACTTGATGGGTCCTCCTTCTAACCATAAACATCCATCATGGATTCTACTCAAAAGGATTCTTATCCATTCAGTCTTAAAGATAGTGGGGAAATCTAGGGCACGGGTTAAGCCCTTTCTCTCAACAATCTGAAATTCTTCCTTCAATACTTCATTCTCACATAGTTTGTCATATGCATGTTGGATTTCCATATCTCCAATCCCTCCAACCTTACATTTGTAACATTTTCTAACATCTTGTACCATTACAACTTTTGGTGGAATAATGGATAGCGCACCAGTAGGGTCATTTTTATATGCAACTTTAGGAATTTTTATATGCAACTCATTACTAACCAATTGAACTTAAACAGGTTCCTTTTCCTTAGTATTCCTAGAGCTAGAGGCCATTTTTGCAAGCTAGGGTTTAAAAATATAAAATTGTGTAACTGTATAGCTTAGCTCATGAGGAATACCTTTAAATTGATGAAACAGTGCTTGATCTCTATTGGAATCTATGATCTCTATTGGAATCTATGCAAAAGCTTCAATTTTTGGTCACCAATCACTTATGTTCTCTACTTGCTCTTACTTTGTGTTCATAATGATGAATAATGATCAAAAAATTGACCTTATACCCTTCAATGCATAGCATTTAATGCTTAGTGCATATATAGTTGTACACTCAGCTTCTATACAATTCTGTCTCACTTGACATCCAATAGAGTTACTCTTACTTAGCTTCAATAGGAATTTCCTTTTACTTAGAAACCACTACTAACTTGGCTTCAACTGACTTTGGCAAACAACTCGGCACACACTAGAATTCCACTTGGTAGTTGAAGTGAACTTCTCACACTTGGCAATAAGATGAAAAACTTTTAAGATTTAACCTTGCATCTTTATTCATTCTAATTTTTCCTTTTTAGTACTAACTTATCTTAGAACTAATGTATGATGAAACATTTAAATATCAGTCCAACATTCCTTTTTTTTGAGTTTGATGAAGTGTGATCACTTGACCTTTTAGGTGAAGTGATCCCTCCATTTGATGAGCTGCTTCCATCTTTTCTCTTCCATGTCTTATTCATCTCTCCTCTTATGTGTTCAACATCTACCTTGCCTTTTTCCTTGTTGAACTTAGAGTTAGGTTCCTTTTTCCTTGTTGAGCAGTGCTAATATGACTAGTCTTCAAACAACTAAAGCATGTAGTTTGACTTAACCATCTGTTGTAGCTTCCATTGAAATGTTTTTTTATGTAATTCTCAGGGATGTGTCCATACTCTTGACAATAGTGATAGCTATGTCTTGTATTGTAATCCCAATTATATCATTTCTCATGGCTTCTTCCCTTGTTTGATGACCATGTGGGCTTAGATCTGCATTCAAAGGCTCTATGTCCAAACTTCTAACAATTATAGCAGCATCCTTCAAATCTTACTGCATGCATGGTCCTTGTTCTGCATTCCTATGCCTGATGACCTTGTTTGTTGCACTTGTAACAATGTGTCATGTTATTTGGCTTGGCATTCTATCTACCATTCTTGTTCTTGTAAGCATTAGTTGTATGTCCTTTCTTTCCATAGTGATGACAAGTGGGTTTAGAGTTCTTACCTTTGTTGTTTCTTTCCTTAGTAGCTTTGGATGATTCTCCTTCTTCAGTGCTTGTGTAGCCCAATCCTGATGTTTCTTTACTGGATGTAGGGGATTTTAGTAGTTTCTCAAAGTACTTAATGGCTTAATTTGGCTTGTTTAAGCTTTCAACAAAATCCTTCTCTCTTTTTAGGTCATTCTGCAGTTGCTCATTTTGTAACTTCAATGTAGTTATCTCAATGTCTTTGACATTCAACTCATGATGGGCATTCATCATTTGACCTAGAGTATCCAACTACATGTTTGAGACCCTAGAAAATTCTAATAATTTTTCTTCCAATCTATTTGACAAGATTATTTTGTCTTCTTCAATCATGGCCTTGTCTTCTATATCTTTCTTCTTTTGCTCAGTCACCTCACATAGCAGTATAGCTTGTGATTCTTGCTCCAATTTGAGATTTTTTATCTCTTTAGATTGTGCTCTATTCTTGTCCATGAGATCTACAATTGTTGCATCAAATTCACAAGAGTTACTATCTACAATTAACTTTATGGTATCAATCTCCTTCTATTGAGTGTCATTTTCAGCTATGGCAATCTCTTTCCTTCTCTTTAGCAAACTTCTCAAGGAATCTTTGGCTTCACCCAATTGTTGTAGTGAGAGATATATCTTAATCTCCTAATTCTCAATAGTCTTTCCCAAATTGTAAACCTCCATCTAAAGATCTTTCCTCCAATCTATAAGGCTTCTCTTGATGATAACTTAGCTCTAATACCAATTGTTGGAAATACAAATCGAAAATGTATACTTCTGAGAGGGGGGGGGCTAAATTAGAAGTACTAAACTCTAACCAATAAAACTTTCAACTTTAAAACATTTCATGCATAAACATATAGAAATAACATGTAAAAAAAATGCATCCACATAAACACTTGACACCAGATATGATTACCCAAAAGCCCTCCAATAAGAAGGTAAAACTAAGGTGGGGATGACACCCACAACTCTTCACTACTGCAGCAATAAAGTTCACCTATTAAGGTTACATATTTTGACCATTCTCATGATCTACCCTATCAAAGGCTTACAAAGGCTTGTTAGATCCTACCCTATTAAAGGATTTTAACACCTTGTTAGAAGTGTGTCTGGCTAAAGGACTTTAGAACACTCACTTAGAATGCCACCCTATTAAAGGCTTTATGCAATGGTTGTTAAACCAACCTAAGTCCATAGGATTTCATTCTACTATAACAATTTTTAGAGAGTACAATAGAATGTTTGATCTAATATACTTACAATCTGATATTGATAATTTTATATCCCTATTTAGTTCATCTTGATCCTCTCTAATCTAATATGAAATTGGTATAATCTTGATCCTTTGTTCTACTAACTGATTCTGCAATTCTAACCTTCTTCTAAGTCACCTTCAACTTGATCAATTCCTCCCTTTTACTTTCTTCAAATCTTTGCTAGCATTACCTCCTTGCATGCATGCTCTCTTACACACTATGAAATATGGGGATTTGTCTCTCTTTAAAAAGACTTTGGTGGCTTAGGGCTAGGTATGAATCTACGATTGAGATTCATTCAATTTTCCCACTCAATTCCCTCCATTTTTCTCATCGGTTGCATGTTGATCGCATAGGGAATCCAAATAGATTTGATCTTATCTTTAAAGCTTTGAGATCTATATATATGTCAGCTTTATAATGGTCTACATAGTTGTTTATTCCATCACAAACAACTAGATCAATTTTTTGTTACTCAGCACTTGATAATACTAATGCTCAGCACATACTAAATTTTTTTCTACCTTGGCACTTGAACTTGGTTGGCATCTATTGTTCACTTGGCACTTGAAGCTTGCTCTGCTCTATCTATCTACTTGGCAATTACTATTTACTCAGCACAAGAGTGACTTGGCACTCATTACAACTTGGCATCTATATTATACTCAGCATATGTTACTTAGCTCGGCATGAACTTAGAAAATTTCTTAAGTGTGTTGACACTCAATTGTCAAAACCAATCTGAGATCAACACTTTGGTGTGTACATATTCCAACTTCACTTATGTGTCTTGAACTAGTTCTCTCAAGTAGTGATACCTGATAGAAATGTGCTTTGTTTTAGTGTGCATCACATGATTCTTTGATATTTTAATAGTTTGTGTGTTATCACAATAGATAATCATTGGATCTTTTATTTTTTCCTTCATTCCTTTAAGTAATTTCTTGATCCACATAATATTTGAACAGTTTACTGCAGCTACCACATACTCAGCTTTAGATGTTGATTGGGAAATACAATTATGTTTCTTACTTGTCTATCAAACCAATCTCTTTCCTAGAAAGAATGCACCTCTAATAGTTCTCTTTCTATCATCAATATTTCCAACCTAATTAGCATTAGTGAATACCTTCAGTTCAAATCTATCACTCCTTTTATAATACAAACCATGATCTTTTGTACCTTTTATATGCCTCAATATCCTTTTCACTTCCATCATGTGATTCTCCTTACGATTTTCTAAAAATCTAGCAAATATCCCAACTGCTAATGCAATATCAAGTCTACTACGAACAATATATTGCAATTTTCCAATCATTGATTTGTATAGTGTTTGGCTCACATCAATAGATTCATCATTCTTTTATAACTTATGTCATGTAGACATAAGTGTGTTCACTAGTCTTGATTGTTCCATTCCAAAATATTTTAGTATCTCCTTGATATATTTGTACTGGTTAATGAAAATACCAAACTTCATTTGATATTCTTGCAAACCAACAAAGAGTTTGATTTCACCAAACATTTACATTACAAATTCCTTCTTCATTTCATTAGCAATTGATTTGCATAATGCTTCTTTTCCTCCAAATATAATATCATAAACAAAGATTTCAAATAGCAATACCTCATTATTTTTACTAGTCTTTGAATATAGGATATTATTGTCATTTGTCCTTTCAAAATCAATCTTCACTAAGTAATTATGAAGTCTTTCATATCATGCTCTTGGGGATTGTTTCAATCCATAGAGAACTTTGTGTAGTTTGCATACCAAATTCTTCTTGTCAAGGTCCACAAATCCTTCAGGTTGTTTAATGTACTGTTCTTCCTCAAGTATATCATTTAAAAATGTAGATTTCACATCCATCTGATATACCTTGAAATTCTTGTAGGTTGAATATGAAAGTAGAGTTCTAACTCCTTCTAGTCTTGTTGCAAGAGAAAAAGTTTCTCCATAGTTAATTCCTTCTTCTTGAGCATATCCTTTTCATACCAATCTAGCTTTATTCCTTGTAACTTCACCTTTCTCATTCAACTTATTCCTAGAAAACCACTTTGTTCCAACAGCATTTTTGCCTTTGTTCTTGGTGCTAGGGTCCAAGTGTTATTCTTCTTAATATGTTCAATTTCTTCATTCATTGCCAAAATCTAATATTCATTATCTAGGCCATCTTTCACTGATTTGGGCTCAAAATCACAAAGTAAACATGTATCATCTCTGAGTCTTTTTCTTGTCATAACACTAATTCAACATCACCAATTTTGTTTAGGTTTATGATGTCTTCTTACATACTTGGCTAGCAAATATGGTCTCCTTCTATGTTCTTCAATAGGTTCATCTTGAAATGTAATCTCATGCTAATGAAATCTTTTAGGTTCTAGCTCTAAATCTCCATGCTTGGCAATGTCTATCTAATGGTTGACATTCCATGTCTGTGACTCAACATCTTCTACCTATTTCTTGGCACCCACTATCTACTACTCAACAACTTGTCATTGTATCTCAAGATTCCTTGTCTGCTAGAGAACTGCGTCTTTATTTTCTTCTTCAGTGGGAGTGCTTGGAGTATCATCAATTACATATATGACTGTGTTGTAATCTTTAGGTTCCTTTTTACATTCAACATCATTTTTTTATGCAAACTCATCAACTTTCACATTTTCACTTTCCACAGCTATGAATGTTTTGAATGAGTGAAGTTACCAATGCTTATGCAAAGTTATGATTGCTATGTGTGAGATTCATTCATGTTAGAAAGATTATTATTTGATGATAAAAGTAGAGCAAAGGTATATGAGCATGTGTAGATGCAAGGAACAACAAAGGACTAATCAAATATTTGAGATATCAACATAGTCAATTTTGGTGTTTCTCTATACTACTTGTAAAGTTGTAAATTAATTTAAGATAAATGAGCACACTATTTTGTAATAAAACTCCTAATAGGGTTGAGACCTCTAATAAATCCAAGTCCTCTGACAAGGATAGATACACTATATGCATGTAATAGACTCCTAGTAGGATCAAAACCATTCACAAGGTACTTTATATTAGTAGATTATTTTGTGGGTACTATGTCCACCAAATTTTTCCCTTGGCAAGGGTTTCCCTAGTTAACAAAATATGGTGTTATGAGTTTCTTTGTGGGATGCTTATTATTAGAATTTAATTTAATTATTTATGCATGTTCAGGTTTAATTTCTAATATCCATATTTGGGCAAAAAGTGTTAGAATATTGATTCAACCCCACCCCCTCCCCCCACTAGTATTCCGTTTTTCTAACAATTTGGTATGTGAGCTTAGTTACTCAAAAGAATTATAACAACTTAAGGGAGACCATTATGGATTCCAAAGACTTGCAAAGAAACTATGAGGCAAATCTTCAGGAATTAGTTTAGGCTATTGATGAAAGAAATAAATTAAAAATCAAGTTTAGAGATGCTGAAGATTTCATGTAGAAGTTGAAAGATTGGATAAAGACTCCAAGGTCCAAGAGAAAGGAACTAATAGAACAATTCAAGGACTCAAATGTAGTTGTCAAGCTAAGAAAGGAGAATGATCAAATATTGAAGCATGAACTTGAGATTATATCACTAAAGATGAGTATGATAATAGGTGACTGAAAAGGAGTAGATATGAATATTGAGGTCACAAATCTAAAGTCATAAATTACTAAGGTAACATCTCAACTGGAGAGCACTAAGTTGAAATTTATTGAACTTGAAAAGTATAACAATATAGTGAAAGAAACATGTGTTCAAACTAAGAAACATCTTCAAAAGTTATATTCAAGCACATACAAACTTGATGAGTAGTTAATGACACAAAAAACTAAAGGAGATATAACTGACATTGGTTATATTGAAGGAGAATCATCAAAGGGATCATAAATTATAGCTGAAAATGAACTTAAACAAGAACTTAATCAATTATTAGATTAGATCAACCAAACTAAAAGCCAAATTGAACAATCTATAGATCAGAGGAGACCATTCAAAGATAGATGATTTAAATGCAATAAATATAGACACATGAAGAGATATTTTTAAGGTAATTTGAATACTAAACCCTTTATTGGATATTGTTATGGTGCAAGAGCACCTAGGGTAAGGTCAAACCCTAAGTCTATGTTTTTGGTTTATGGATGGTCTAGGAAACCATGGGCTTAATAAGGACTAAAGGTAAATTCCTAAGGTGTTTTTAAGAGGTTTTAGTTGATAGGTTTTGATTTAGGATTCTAATTTGGTCAATTAGGTCCTAATAGTTGAAAATTGCTAAAATTGCTTTAGGAGGAAAAATGAAGTAAAATTCAATAAAAGGGGGAAAGGAGTATGTCAAGATGGACCTTATATTTTATAAGGTCATCCTAGGAGGTTTGATAAAAAAAATTCAATTTTGGAGAGTCTAGGAGCAAAATTGCAAAAGTTGTCAAAAAGTTGCATTGACAACTTTGCAATTTTGCAAAATTGCTTGATAACTTTTGAGGCAATTTTGAGAAACCAATGATTTAGATAGTTATGGATTGAACTATAGACCAGGAGGAAAGGTGAATTCTATTGAATACTTTTCCAACTCAGTTCCAAGGGTTGGATAGTTGGGTGTACGAACAACACTAGCAACAGGACAATTTTTTAACATTTGAGCATAGTTTGGAGTTTTTGGCTAGAATTTTGGCTTAAATAGAAGACTCTTTCTGATGAAGTAGGATCTTATGTTCATGTCTTGAATCTATGTGTAGGATTATTTGTTTCAAGTAAATATTCAATAAGGTTTAGAAAATTATTTATTTTGTTAATCTCGTTGTCCAATTTTGAGTAACAAGAATGGAATGGGCTATAGCTTGAGTGTCCTTGGTCTAGTCACCATGGATCTTGGAGACCAATAAATAGCCACTATAAATATTATAAATATTTTTTTTGGAGGTTGTATAAGGCCATTTTATATTTTTATGAGCAAGCCCTGGGCAAGCTAGCAAGCTTGGCAAGGTGCAAGTAGATGCTTGTAAAGAGTTCTTGTGAAGAACAGATGATTGGCATGGGTCAATCTTGAATTAAGAAGGTAGGAGAAATGTGTAAGGGAACAAAATCTCAAAGGAGGATGTTGGGTATGAATTTTTATGCTTACAAGGGAGAAAACACTAAGGGTATGGATTTTGATGCTTACAAGGGAGAAAACCCTAACATTGCTTCCAAAACCTTTAAAAGTAGGGTTTTTTGAATCTATAAAGTATGAACATTGCTATAACCCTACAACTACAAAATATTTAAGGGTTTTTCATAGGGAAAAAAAGTATAGTAAACACCAAGGGGGCTTATTAAGGGTTTTTTTGTGAGTTATAGCTCTTTCCTTGTTTCTAGGAAGGTTAATAGGGGCTCTTAGGGCTACAAGGCCTAACTAGTCAATTTGGTGATTTGGGTGAAAGAACCTTGAAAGAATGGTTCATAATGATGAGGAATGAATTAAGGACCTCAATAGGAGTATTCTACCTTCTTCTTGAGGAACTTTGTGTTCTTGGGGAAGTTTAGGAATTCTAAGCCAAGGAATTTAAATAAGGTGAATTGGGAGAATGGCATTGAAGTTTTGAATTGGTAGGTGAGTTTCTTAGGAAAAGGGGATTGTAGAGGGATCCTTTGAGTTAGGGTTAGGAGAGAAAACCCTATAGTGGACTAGGAGTAGCCTAGGAAGAGTTAGAAGCTCTTAGTTGAAGAAACTCCCCATCAAAGTAATATCAAAGATATAAGATTAGGCTTGTGGTGGTATGTTTTATTCCACTAAGTCTAGTGGATCTTCCAAGATGGTGACCAATGAAAAGTTGACAAAGAATGATAGAAAGAATCTCTTAGAAGAGAAGACTAGGCAACTAGATGAGTCCCTAGAGGAGGTGAAAGACAAGTTGAAAGAGATATAGGATGTATCCCAAGTTAAGGAAGATGAAGACTTTAGAAAGAGTAAAGAGAAGGTGAGTTTGAAGGATGAGATCCCTGAACTAGATCCTCCACTTGGTGAGCAAGAACCATTCCCGAAAGCCCTCAAAGAAGTTGGAGGGAAGAGTCTAGAGAATGTATCTTTATTTCATGGCAAGATGGATGTAGAGGTAGTCTTAGAATGGCTTGAGATAATTGAGAACTAATTTGAATTTGAAGGGACAACAGAGGCCCAAAAGGTAAGGTTTACGAAATCCAGGTTGAAAGGTCAAGCTTTGACATGGTGGAAGTTTGTGCAGGAAGAAAGAGAGTAAGGGAAGTAGCCTATAGAAAATTGGAAAGAAATGATGGAAAAGATCAAAGAGACATATCTGCCAAAGGATTATGAGATTTAGATCTATAAGCAGAGGCAGAACCTTAGGCAGAAGGAACTTGATGTGGCTACCTATACTGAGGAGTTTCAAAAGTTGGCACTAAGATCAAGGGTGCAATAAGAAGAGAATAACAAGGTGGAAAGGTACTTAAATGGCCTTACATGGTCCATATAGGATGAGTTGATTTTGTTTAGCCTCACCACTCTTTGGAGTTATTTTCAAATGGCTAGGAAGGTGGAGGAAAAACTAACAAAGAAAGGAGACTCTCGTTCTAAGAATAAGGGCAAAGGTAAAGACTTCAGAGGTGGTTCAAGGGGAGGCTCTAGTGGTAGGAGTAATGAGTAGAGACTCTAAATGGATTGAGCAAACCAATGAGACCAGTCAGAGAGAAGGCTCTAGTAGAGGCAAAGGATCCAACAATGGTGATAGGGGAAGATATGGAAACAACCACAAAGGTTCATACTTTAGTAACATGAAGTGCTACAACTATGGTACGCTAGAACAACCTACTTATAGATGTCCAAAAAAGGCATCATATTCTTATGGGGAAAAGAAGATCACCTATGTCCAAGAAGAGGACAATCAGAAGGGAGGAGAAGTGGCCCTTGATGTGCAGAAAGCTAAAAACCT